>PVKU01004518.1:0-145116 GCA_004027475.1 Anoura caudifer | reverse complement strand
ACCCCCTCCCACCCACATTCCCCCCTTTAGTTCATGTTCATGTGTCATAAGTTCTTTAGCTTCTGCTTTCCCCACACTATTCTTGCCCCCCCCTTGTCTGTTTTCTACCTACCATCTATGCTACTTACTCTCTGTACCTTTTCTCCTCTCTCCTCCTGCTACTCCTCTGTTGCTAACCCTCCATATGATCTCCATTTCTGTGTTCCTGCTCCTGGTCTAATTGTTTGCTTAGTTTGCTTTTGTTTTAGGTGTGGTTGTTAATGTCTGTGAGTTTGCTGTCTTTTTACTGTCCTATTTTTTATCTTCTTTTTCTTAGATAAGTCCCTTTAACATTTCATATAATAAGGGCTTGGTGATGATGAACTCCTTTAACTTGACCTTATCTGAGAAGCACTTTATCTTCCATTCTAAATGACAGCTTCACTGGATAGAGCAATCTTGGATGTAGGTCCTTGACTTTCATGACTTTGGAATACTTCTTTCCAGCCCCTTCTTGCTTACAAGGTCTCATTTGAGAAGTCCGCTGAGAGTCTGATGGGAACTCCTTTGTAGGTGACTCTGTCTTTATCCCTTGCTGCTTCTAGAATTCTCTCCTTCATTTTAATCTTGTCTAATGTAATTATGATGTGCCTTGGTGTGTTCCTCCTTGGTCCAGCTTCTTTGGGACTCTCTAGCTTCCTGGACTTCCTGGAAGTGTATTTCCTTTGCCAGATTGGGGAAGTTGTCCTTTATTATTTGTTCAAATAAGTTTTCCACTTGTTGCTCTTCCTCTTCCCCTTCTGGTACCCCTATAATTCGGATGTTGGGACGTTTAAAGATGTCCTGGAGGTTCCTAAGCCTCTCCTCATTTTTTTGAATTCTTGTTTCTTCATTCTTTTCTGATTGGATGTTTGTTTCTTCCTTCTGGTCCACTCCATTGATTTGAGTCCCTGTTTTTCTCCCATCACTATTGGTTCCCTGTGCATTTTTCTTCATTTCACTTATTTTAGCCTCCATTTGTTCCTCTAATTTGTGACCCAAATCAACCAATTCTGTGAGCTTCCTAATCACCAGAGCTTTGAACTGTGCTTCTGATAGGTTGGCTACCAGTGCTATGAGCTCTGCATCTGATAGGTTGACCACCTCCTGGTCGCTCAGATGAATTAGCTCCAGGGCTCCTGTCTGTTCTCCCTTTTGAGCCAACCTTGGTTTTTGTTTTTGTTTTTTTTTTTGTCTGGTCACAGCTGTTCTGTAGTGAGGGGCGGAGCCTTAGGCATTCACCAGGGTGGGGTAGCCCAGTTGCTGGGCTGTGATGCTGGACGTGGGGGCGGGGTCTAAGAGGGAACCATGGCGCTTGCTCTACTTTCTGCCAGATTTCAGTCACTTCCACTGCTTCCCCCAAGCAAACTAGACCCCTCTGGTGCTGATTCCCCCGGTGGGTGGGCTTGCCCACGCTCCAGTACCCCGTGGGTCTCCCAAACGAACTCTCCTGTGAGGTTGGGACTCCCTCCCGGCACCTCAGCCCCTACAAGTATTTTCAATGGGTGCTTTTAGGCCTCACTTCCTGGTGCTGTGGCCCTGCATGGCGCAGTCTGACTTGCTGCCTGTTTTTGCCTGGTTTATCTGTGTGCGAATGTGTGTCCGTGGTCTGCTTGGCTGCCTGTGCTCCTGGAGTGACTGGGCATCCGGGACCACCGCCAGCTTATCCTGCCACGATCTGACTCCACCAGCCGCGGACTCTTATGGCCACTGACTCTGCCCCTCTTACCGGGGTGGGTGAATTGTTGTTGTTGGACTCTTGCACAATTCAATTTTCTCTCTGTCCTGGTTGGGTTTTCTTTCTTTCTTTTTTTTTGGTTCTGTATTTTTGTTGTCCTTAATCTTGGTTGTGAGAGGAGGCACAGCGTGTCCAGCTATGCCTCTGTCTTGGCCCAGCATTCTCCTAAATAGCTGTTGTTTGTCAAATATCAAGTAACAGGCTATTTAAATGAAAATACCATGTAATTATTAAGTACCCTATAAGAGAATGAATTTATTATTCAATTTAAGGTTATAGGAAAAATTTTTTAAAAGAAACAAGAAAGGAAAAATAATAAAATTGCAAGAAGAAATAAATATACAGCAAAACAGCAGAATAGGAATTAATCAATTCATAGTTGGAAAATTAGGAAACAAAGGGGAAAATGGAGGGAGGAAAAGTGTATAAGAAAAGATGGTGGGGGCTTACAAAGAGAAATAACTGGAAATGGATACTGTTATATGATATTACGAAAGTTTTAGTGAAGTGGATAATTTCACTCAAAATTAGTAGGAATTAATGTTGACTGAAATATATAAAAATCAGAATAGACTCATATAACCAAGGAAAAATGTAGGCAATTATAAAACTATTTTCTCCTCCTCCTTTTGCTCTTGTTCCTTGACGTGGGGCAAAAATCCACTGCCTAGTTACTGGTGGACTCCTAACCTTTTAAGGAATAGATAATTCCCACATTAAATAATAACATAGCAAGTAAATAATACATAAAAGACAAAAACTTAAAAAAAAGCTTTTCATTTGAAAATAATTACAGATTCACAGGAAATTGCAGAAAAAATGTACAGGCAGTTTTCATACACCCCTCCACACTGATGTGAGCATCTCATCATCTTATGTAGTTATAGTACAGTATTATTGGGTTGGCCAAAAAGTCTATATGGTTTTTTCTGTAAAATATAGTTTTCATCTTCACCAATAAGTTTATTGATTTGGATATTTTGAGTATGTCAGCTACTTCCTGCATGGTGTAACATTGATTGTTCTCAGTTAATGTCTTTATTTGATCACTATCAACTTCAACTGGTCTATCCGACTGTAAAGCTTCATCCAGCAAGAAATCACCAGCATGAAACTTTGCAAAGTCACAGCACCTTCTCCATACAGTGCGTAAATCTTTTTTTGTATTTCAGTTGCATTTTTACCTTTCTTGAAATAAAAATTTCTTGAAATTTTAGCGTAATATGCTAAAAGTATTGCATATTTTCTTCTATCTTCAATATGAAAATGGCTGCACAAAAATTCATCAATTCTGGTAAGTATTTTTTAAATGCATGCTGATATGACAGCTGTCACAATACAGTCCAACAAAATTATTTCTAATGAAGTTAAGACAATGAAGTGCTATTAGAGTCAGCTTACAGAAAATGCCAAACCAAATTTTTGGCCAACCCAATAAAATGAGGAAACTGATACTGGTAAAATCCACAGAACTCATTCAGATTGGGTGTTATACATGCATCATTTGTGTGTGTGTGTGTGTTTATACTTCTCTGCAATTTTATCACCTGTAAAGTTTCTTGTAACCACTACCACAGTCAAGATGTAGAATAGCTCCATCATCACAAGGTTCTCTCCTGCTACTTGTTTGTAGCCCTCTCCCTTGAAACCCTAACTCCTGACAACCATAATTTGTTTTCTGTCTCTATAAATTCATCGTTTTAAGAACATATACTGAGTCAACAGCAAGAGTGCGTACTCAGCGCCAGTGAGAGCAGAAGGAGAGCAGCTTCTGAAAAATACTTTGTATGTCCAACATTCCTTCTTTTAAAAAAAAATTTATTGAATTATGTTTTTTTTAATTCATTTAATTTAAAATGAATGAATATATGCAACAACCTTTTGAGATCGGCCTTTTTCACTTAGTGTTATTTCTTTGAAGCCCATCCAAGTTGTTACC
Source organism: Anoura caudifer (assembly GCA_004027475.1). Classification (NCBI taxonomy): domain Eukaryota; kingdom Metazoa; phylum Chordata; class Mammalia; order Chiroptera; family Phyllostomidae; genus Anoura; species Anoura caudifer. The sequence goes on along the minus strand of PVKU01004518.1, from coordinate 141,421 downwards.
GTATATATAAATAGCTCAGTCTTTTTTATTTTTGAGTAGTATTCCATGATATGGATATACCACAGTTTGTTGAACCATTCACATTGAAGGATGTTTGTTTTCAGTTTTTGGCCATTATGAATAAAGCTGCTATGGACATTTATGTACATGTTTTTCTGTGTACATTATTTCTCTGGAACATATGTGTTCATTAGTACAGTTGTTATGTTGAGTGCATTTTTAGTTTTAATAGAATCTGTCAAACAATTTTGCAAAATGGTCTGTGCCTTTTACATGCTCATGGTAAAGTATGAGTGATTCAGTCTTCCCATATACTTGCCAGCATTTAGTGTTGTCACTGTTATTTTGGAGTCCGGTAGGTTTGTAATGAAATCTTATTGTACTTTGAATTTGTATTTCCGTCATGGCTGGCTAATGACATTGAATATCTTTTCTTGTGCTTATTAACCATCTTTGTATTTTCTTAAGTGAAGTGTTCATGTCTTTTGCCATTTTCTAATTTGATTAAAAATGTTGATTTTTGAGTTCTTTATATAGTCTAATATTGAGTCCTTTGTCAGATATGTGATTTGCAGATATTGCTTCCAGTCTATGATTTGTCTCTTCATATTGTTTAACTGGGTATTTTGCTGAGTAAAAGTTTTTAATCTTTTCTTTTTTTTTTTGAGAAACATCAATGTGTGGTTGCTTCCTCTGAACCCCCATATTGGGGACCTGGCTCATAACCCAGGCATGTGCCCTGACAGGGAATCAAACCAATGACCCCCCGATTTGCAGGCCAGCACTCAATCCACTCAGCTACACCAGCCAGGGCAAAGTTTTTAATCTTGATCAGGTTTTCATGTATTCATTTTTTTTAACGGATCAAGCTTTTGGTGTCAGACCTCTTCACCTTCAGCCCTGGTTGTGAAAATTTTCTCCCTTTTATTCCCCCTAAAAGTTTTATGTTTTATATTTCAGTTTTTGATCCTGTATGAGTTAATTTTTTTAAAGTAAGGTATGAGGTTTAAGTCAAGGTCATATTTTTGACTATGGATATCTAAATTGCTCTAGCACCATTTGTTGAAAAGGCTATCAAATTGTTTTTGCACTTCTGTCAAAAATCAGTGGGGCATATTTGTGTGAGCCTATCTCTATCAGTTGTGAGAATTAAATATGCTAATATAGAATGCCCAGCCTATAGAAGTGCTACATAAGTGTTACCCATTATTATTATTGCAAATAAAGGAATAAATAACTTTATAAAGCATTTGCATAAACTTTAATTTTAAAAACAATAATAGTTATTTTTTTTTTAATTAAATTTTATTTTAATTGTTGTTCTTATACAGTCTTCTGTTTTCTACTCCCATCCCGTCCCTCCGCCCCAGCCCTCCCCCGCTCCCTTCCATTTCCACCCCCCCCCCCAGCTTTTGTCCATATGTCTTTCATACTTGTTGCTCTAATCCCTTCCCCTTTTCCCTGGATATTCCTATCCCTCTCCTCTCTTGTTCTCAATTTTAGTGTCTTTGGTTATATTATGCTTGTTTGTTTGTAAAAACAATAATAGTTATTTTTGAAGTTATAATTGTGGTAAAATATATGTAACAAAACTTACCATTGTAACCATTTTTAAAAAATTCCCACCCAAGGATATGTTTATTGATTTTATAGAGAAAGGAAAGGGCAGGGAGAGAGAAAACATCGACTGGTTGTCTCCCAATAAGTGCCCCAACTGGTAATTGAACCTGCAATCTTTTGGTGTGTGGGACAACACTCCAACCAACTGAACCACGCAGCCAGTGCCATTATACTTGTTTTTAAGAGTACAGTTCATTAGTGTTAAGTACATTCACATTGTTCTATACCCAGTCTCCAGAACTTCTTTCATCTTCTGAAACTGAACCTCTGTACTCATTAAACAACAACTCCGTATTCTTTCCTCCCTCCAGTCCCTGGCAACTGTTATCCTACTATCTGTTTCTGTGAATTTGACTATTCTGTGTACCTCAAGTCAGTGGAATCATATAGCATTTGCCTTTTTATCACCCTCTCATTTCACTTAGTACAGTTCCCTCAACGTTCATCTGTTTTGTAGCATGTGTCAGAATTACCTTCCTTTTTAAGGCTGAGCGATATTCATTTCCATACCACATTTTGTTTATCCATACATACATCAGTGGACACTTGGGTTGCTTCCATTCTTTGGCTTTTATGATAATGATCCTACAAACATAGGTTTGCAAATACCGTATTTTCAGGCTATAAGACGCACCTAGGTTTTAGAGGAGGAAAATAGGGGAAAATTTTTTGAAGCAAAAAATGTGGTAAAATATTTAATAACATAAATAACATATTTCATCAATGTAAATGTAAACAGAACTCAGCAGCAGCATTAGCAACCATCATTCCTCCCAAATGGGGGGCGGGGTGCATCTTATAGTCCAAAAAATGCGGTATCTCTTTGAGACCATTTTTTTCTTTTTTTAATATAGTTTATTGATCATGCTATTACAGTTGTCCCATTTCTCCCCCATCACTCCCCTCCACCCTGCACACTCCCTCCTACCACATTCCCCCTTTAGTTCATGTCCATGTGTCATAAGTTTTTAGCTTCTACATTTCCCACACTATTCTTGCCCTCCCCCTGTCTATTTTCCACCCACCATCTATGCTACGTATTCTCTGTACCTTTCCCCCTCTCTCCTCCTCCCACTCCCCTGTTGATAACCCTCCATGTGATCTCCATGAGACCATGTTTTTAATTCTTTTGAATATAGTATACCCAGAAATGGAGTTACTATATAATATGGTCATTCTGTTTTTAATTTTTTGAGGAACTGCCATATTGTTTTCCATGTGGCTGCTCCATTTTATATTACAACCAGCAGTACATAAGGGTTCCAATTTTCTCCCCATCCTTGTCAGCATTTATTATTTTGTGTTTTATTTTATAGTAGCCATCCTAATGAGTGTGAGGTGAAGCGATGTCTTACTGTGATTTTGATTTGCATATCTTTAATTGGTGGTGTAACATCTTTTCATGTGCCTTTTGGCCATTTGTATATCATTGGGGGAAATGTCTGTTCAAGTCTTTTTCCCGTTTTTAAATTGGTATGCTTGTTTCGTTTTTGTTGATCGAGGAATTCTCTCTGTATTTTAGATACTAACCTTTTACCCTAAGGTATATGATTCGCAGGTATTTTTACCCATTCTATGGGTTGCCCTTTCACTCTGTTGATCATGTCTTTTGTTGCCCATGGGTTTTCATTGTGATGTTCAGTTTATCTAATTTTGGTTTGTGGAGTATGTTTTGGGTGTCATCCATTTTGAGTTAATTGTTACATATGGTGTAAGGTAAGGGCCCAACTTCATTCTTTTGCATGCAGATATTTGTTTTTTCCCAACAGTATTTCCTCATTGAATGGTCATGGCACCCTTGTCAAAAGTCATTTTGTTTCATGTCATTATATGGCAATACAAACTTATACAGAGCTGTGTGTCAGTTATAGCTCACTAAAACTGAGGGATGGGGAAGGGCAATAAAAAAATGGAAAAGAAAATCACTTGACTCTTTGCGTGGGTGTTTATTTCTGGGCTCTTGATTCTGTTCCGTTTGTCTGTTTTTAATGTCAGTGCCATACTTTTTTGATCACTGTACCTCTGTAGTAAGTTTTGAAATCAAAGTAGGAGATTTCCAGCTTCGTTCTTTTACAGGATGTTTTTTGCTGCTTGAAGTCCTTTTTTTGGTAAAGATTTTATTTTATTTATTTCTAGAGAGAAGGGAAGGAGAAAGAGAGGGAGAAAAACATAAGTGTGTGGTTGCCTCTCACATGCCCTGTACTGGGGACCTGGCCCTCAACCCAGGCATGTGCCCTGACTGGGAATTGAACCAACGACCCTTTGGTTCACAGGCCAGTGCTCACTCCAGCATTTTTATTGATAAAGCACCTTGAAAAAGAAAAAGAAATCCCAATATTCTTTATAATGATTACTTATGTTTTATTCAGTGCAATAAAATGTAAAACAAATAAGAGATGTAAATTGTGGAAAGGAAGATATAAACTTATTATTTATAAATGCTCTATCTTTACATCCGGACAACTTAAATCAAAAGGAAGAAACAGAGGTAATTAGAAAGAATAACAATTTGGTAAAGTGACTGGCTAACATGAAAGTTTTATAATTTCTGAATGTCATCAGTATCAAGAAAATAGGAAAAATTGAATCTCAGTTACTATAGATAACTTTGAATATATGAAGATATCCCAATGGTGAATGGAAGTTAAGCCTTGATGGCCCATAGCTTTTTTGCCTTTGGGTTTAATTTACCCCTAGGGATAGTAGTTGAGGCCAAAGGCTAGAACTGGAACTGTGTAAAGCTGGGAATTAGGAAGGGTTAAGCTTCTCTGTACACTGGGACTAGTAAAACTGCTCATCAGTGCAGGACATAGGGAGGAAGTGAGCCATTTAACTTGGGATTGTGGCTGTTAAAAGCCACCTGCAAGAAGTGGCAACTCCAACCTTGTGTGGAAATCCTGGGTAGGAAGACTAATGTGTTAATGTATTTGAAACTGATGAGTGTTATGGGGTACTGGCAGAGGCAAGCGTTTAACACTGCTCCTTAATACCTGAAATGTGGACCAGTCTCCCAAAACTGAATATGAATGCATACAAAACTTACAAAGCACCTTAGTAAAAAGATACAACAAATAGGTAAATTACAATTGAGGAACTGATAATATAGGCCAGTTTGTAAAAAGGACTTGATTATCTAATGCAGCAATTTCCAACCTTTTTCATCTCATGGCATACATAAACTAATTACTAAAATTTTGCGGCACACGAAAAGATAATGTTTTTTGCTGATTTTACCAAAAAAAGAGGTATAATTTTTATTCATTCACGCTGGATGGCTATTGGTGTATTGGCTGTTGTATTTTGTTTTATTTATTTAGTTTTAGAGAGAGGAGAAGGAAGGGAAAAAGAGAGAGAGATAAACATCAATTGGTTGCCTCTTGCACACTCTCAACTGGGGCTTGGTCTGCAACACAGGCACGTGACCTTTACCAGGAATTGTACCTGCTACAAACTTTCAGTTTGCAGGACAACACCCAACCCAGTGAGCCACACTAATCGGGGCTGTTACCATTTTTTTATTTGACAATCTAAGGAAAAAGAGGTTAGTGCCTCTGACAAAATAGTCAGGTGTTGCACGTTTTAAAGATTCTTGTGACATACTGGTTCAAAATAACTGATTTAGTATTTAGTACATATTCAGTTTCCGCCTTTGTTCCAATAATGTCCTTTATAGCTGTTTGGTTTTGCTTTGTTTTGATATCCAGGGTCATATCAAGGATCATACGTTGAATTTAGTCATGCCTTTTTATCCTTCTTTAATTTAGTTATTTTATTCCTGCCTTTTTTCCTTTTTAAATGATAGTGACACATTTTTGAAAGATAGCATTCAGTTTGCCTAAAAATTCTTTGGTTAGCATCCTTACTAGACAGGAAGCTATTTTAGAAGAGGGAGTGTATGCCATTTATCCTTGCTAATTAAATCTTATCCAACTATTTTATAATAATTTGGAATGCTGTACTTCAGAAAAGGACAGGTATTTTGGTTAGACACATACCCAAGGAACCACAAGGATTTTTGTGCTGCTTTGATTGAGATTTCAAACACTGCAATGTACACCACTGTTCTATACATGTTATAATTTATTTTATTATTAGTAATTGCTAATAAGAATAGTTTCTTCAGTTCTCTCTTACCTGTATTTATCACTTGTTTCTTTTAAAAAAAAATTTTATTAATTACTTTCAGAGAGAAGGGGAGAGAAACATCAGTGTGTGGTTGCCTCTTACACACCCCCCACTGGGGAGCTGGCCTGCAACCCAGGCATGTACACTGACTAGGAATTGAACTGGTAACCTTTTGGTTCACAGGCTGGCACTCAATCCACTGAACCACATACATCAGCCAGTGCTTGTCATTTCCTTTTTGAAAGCAAGGGATATTTGGTGGGTAAAGTGGATAGTTAAAATACAGTATATGGTTTTATTGCTCTTCATGGGGGAAAATGCTTCATAATGGTTACAATAAAGGTAATTCACAAAAAGTATTTTTAGAATTTAGGCGTAGAAATACTCAATTTAAATTACTGTAGAATTCTATGTAAATAAAGCCTCTTTTTTTCATTTTAAACCTATCAGAGGCCCAGAGAATTATTTCTCCTGCCATTTTCCTTAAAGAATGAATTCACTACATGTACTCTAGAAGGAAAAATCTGCACGTGAGTACAGATTTTTGTAAAGGAAATGAAAATAATAGCTAGAGAATTTTAACATGAGGGTACTGTAGTTGATTTGATTGCTTTTCAAGTTGTCTTGGAGACATTGCAGTTACCTTTTGGCTTCTAAGTCAGGTAACTTATACATCAAAATTAACAAGCTTCTTCCTCAGTTTTGCTGTTATCTTAAATTAGTTTCTTTTATTTCCTTTTTTTGTTTTTCCAGGGGCCACTCAATAGTGAGTCTTCAAACCAGAGCTTGTGCAGCGTGGGGTCTTTGAGTGATAAAGAAGTAGAGGTAAGAATCCACATGTATTACAAGACTTTTCATATTCCTACACTTTCAGTTTGGGATAAAAACGTAACTCCAGGGTTTCTGTCAGGGTCTGTGCTCTTTTAGTTGTGTGCTCTGTGCATCTGTATTTGTTTGTTTGGTTTATTTTTAAATTTTTGCTTAGTTGTCCTCAATTTGCAGTTGTAGCTGAATTAGCTTAGGTGCCATTGAATTTTAATACTCGTTAGTACTTTAGCTGTGTAGGTCAGTGTACCAGTGTAGCCTGCCAGCTTTACTAATAGAATTTGAAGATTTTTTTAGGCAAAAAACCCACCTGCATGGATATGGGTCCAAATCTGCAACCACCTATTTTGCACTTCAAAAAAACTTTCAGTAAATTAGGCCAGTTGATTGATTATGCATATCTTTGCTTTTCAGAAAAAAGAATTGGATTTCTGCAAGCCTCCTGTATGCTAGATATTTGTACTACATTTGTGCTTTATAATCTTACTTAGGCTTTGTAGCAACCCTGATTTATAGATAAGTAAATGGAAGCTCTGATATTTTAAGCAGTTTGCTAAAAGGTTGATAGACGGTTTGGTTCCAGACCTTGCTCTGAGAACATGACACTGATTTAGGATTTGTCTGTTACCTGTTAAATCTCCTTATAAATTTGATATTTTGTACATATTCTCTAATTTTTGTAATGTGAAATTTTTGACAAAATGCTAATTGTGATTTATATGGTATTTAATAGACTCCTGAGAAAAAGCAGAATGATCAGCGAAACCGGAAAAGAAAAGCCGAACCGTATGAAACTAGCCAAGGTAGTAGTAATTTCATATCGATAAAAATACTAAATTTTTGTGTACTTAGATAGAATTTTCCAACTCATACTAGATAATTGGTTTGTATACAGAGATTCCTTCCTAACAAAGGAGATGTATGTACCTTAAGGGAATATCAGGATGTTTATTATAGACTTGCCACTTGATATACACTTGATAAAACAGTGTCAGTTCTTTGGGGACTCTTGTTTTTCCTGTTGTAAGTTAACGATCTTCTTGCCACAGGTTTTTCTTCAGACCAAAGTGTGTATTGAACAGAAAAGAGGTTACACTGGAGCTTTAACTATGTCTTGCATTATTAGATCAGTGATTTGTTAATAATAGGTGACCAGAAGTGGTTTTATTTACCTGGCTAACCTTTCCACCTACCCGTTTTTCCATGTCAATTATTTAGTAGGACATTGGTGCCCAGTGGAATGAATCTATAGATATGACAGTTCTAATGCCAAATATCTTTATATAATTAAAGAAAGAATAAATGGTTTGCCCACTCCCAAGAAGTGGAAGTGCTAGTCTTTTTCACTTTTTCTTGTTTTTTTTTTTTTTTTAATCTATAATTTTTTTACTTTTGGAGTGGGAGGGAATTCTCCCAAAGTGATAAGATCGTATAAAGTTTTTTGTGAAATAGCATAAACCTTTTACTTCATTTTTTTAAATGATTTATTTTATTTTTAGAGAGAGGGGAAGGGAGGGAGAAATAGAGGGAGAGAACCATCAAATGGTTGCCTCTGACACGCTCCCAACTAGGGACCTGGCCCTCAACTCAGGTGTGTGCGGTGACTAGGAATTGAACTAGCAACCTTTTGGTTCACAGGCTGGCACTCATTCCGCTGAGCCATACCAGCCAGAGCAACCTTTTAATTCTGATGCGTTGGTTTTGAATTCTTTGTTCTTTTAGTTGGGGGTATGGATTATAGATTACTTTTATTTTGATTTACATTTGTGTCATAAAAGTATATTTATAATGAAAGATTAACAAGTCTTAAAGGGAAGCAGACTGTGAAATGGTCTTTCGCTGCTTATTCAGTCTTTCTTCATGGGGAGGAAATCCCCTGTTCCTGTGATAAAGGTGTTCGGCTCATTTGTTAAAAGTAAAATGGGCCCTTGAATTGATAACAATGTATGTAGTTACTGAATACATGTTATATTTTAGTGATTGATGGTTTACATGTGTGTTGTGGGAAAAACTATACTTACTTTGGTTTCATTTTCAGGCAAAGGCACTCCTAGGGGACATAAAATTAGTGATTACTTTGAGGTAAGTTACATTTTGGGGGAAAAAAATCTATGGTTTTTTTTTAAACCTAAATTTTTACGTTCATCTAAGGCTTTAGAAAGCAGTGTTTTGCCTTCACTGTGCTTTCCTCCCCTTCCCATCGTCATGAATCTAATGCCACCCTATTTCTCTCTATAAGAGGAAACTGCCGCTCACTTTCTAAATTTAAATTTGTACATGATGTGTCTTGTCTGTGATGATATAAAAATTCACAAATGAGGTGATTTTTCTCTTGGCCAGACTAGGTTTCCTGTCTTACAAAGATTGAAGTTGAGTAACTTGGACTCTTCTCCTTAGTCCAGTGGAGCACGTAGTGAGCTACTGACCCATCATTAGTGGTTACTAAAGAAGACACTAACATCCACTGTGCCACTGTATTCCTGCATCATGTATTATGAGACAAGAAGGGAACGCATTCTTCTCTTGTGTTTTTCAAAACCATTTCTAGTCATGTTTCCTTTATATCTTGGTACATTTCTTCTGGAGTTCCTTCTTAAAAATCTCATTGAAAAGATAGCAGAATTTGACTTCATGGTGTTTTCTCTCTCAAATAAGATGTATTGACTTAAAGGGGCCATATATAATTAAGACCTGTTTGTGTATTAATCTTTTACTCTCCTTATCTGAAGCATAGTACTGTTTTGAATTATTCATATCCATTTTTCCCTGTTGGCCAGTTTGCTGGGGGAAGCGGGCCAGGAACCAGCCCTGGCAGAAGTGTTCCACCAGTTGCACGATCCTCACCGCAACATTCCTTATCCAATCCCTTACCGGTAAGCATTCACCTGGAGAAATTTGACACCTGTTGCAGGAGACAAGAAACCCAGGAACACTCAAGCAAAGTTTCTCTTCTGTTAATCACTCAAGAGGAATGAGGCATTAAGGAGAAAAGTTAATTATACTACCTCTGAATCACTCATGTAGCTTCAAATCTATGTATCAGTAAATCAACTTTTTACAAGAGCAAACCCTATTCTCTCAGTATAAAAAATTGCCTCTAAACCTACAGCTCAGTGTTCCTACTGAAACAGCAGTTTTTTTCCTTGCCAAATTTATATGTCCCTATAAGTAAATCCTTTTTTAAAATATTGGGTTAGCTCCTGGCATTTGAATTATTTTTAAGGCTTAATGACATAGTAGAGAAGCTAATGCTCTACACATACAAATTTGATATAGGTTTGTTTTCTCCCTATAAGTGAGATCTGAAGTTCTTAAAGACATTATAGCTAAGTTAGTGTTTCTCAACCCTAGGGTAGTTTTGCTCCACGGGGGACATTTGGCCATATTAGAGACATTTTTAGTCACAACTAGGGGTGGGGGGATGGTACCATTGTCATCTAGTGGGCACAGCCCAGGGGTGCTGGCAAACCTCCTATAGTACATAGGACAGGTCCCCACAGCAAAGAATTATCTGGTCTAAAATGTAACTGATGCTAAGGTTGAGAATCTCTGAGCTCGCTAATGTAGGATTTTGTGTTAATTTGTTTGCATGACTTTGGATAATTTATTGGTACCATACAAGACCTCTTTATTCAAAAGAGTGTGTTATGTCCACTGATAACTGAGGTCTTGGGGGATAAGGGGTCTCTCTAAGATCAGGAGTTTCCATTCTAAGTCTCTGCTTAGGAAAATTGTTTTTCTCTGCCTCAGCAGAGTTGGTTAATGCTGCTTTATTCCTAAGTAATTTTGTTTTCTGTATTATTAAAATGTTTGAAAATGCACTTCTCCCCCCTCTGGATCTCATAAAACCATGCATTCATTTGTGTGATAGTACTTATTAAAGCAGTTATGAAAATGTATTTGACTTGAAAATTTTTGCCATTATTTTGTCATCCTTGCCATATTTTACTTATTTTTAATTTTTTAAATTTATTTGCATGCGAGAGAGACAGACAAGACAAAAAGACACATTGATTTGTTGTTCTACTTATTTATTCATTCACTAGTTGATTCTTGTATGTGCCCTGACTGGAGATTGAACCTGCAACCTTGGTGTATCAGTACAATGCTTTAACCAACTGAGTTACCCGGCCAAGGCATCTTGCCATATTTTAGAATGTTAGAAATGTTTGATATGTAGATCTGCTTGGTTAGGTTGAGGTTTGTTAGATAACTGTTTAGGGAGCCTGTGTCTTTATTTTTCTTAAGTTTTATTTTATTTTATTTTTTAATATATTTTATTGATTATGCTGTTATAGTTGTCCCATTTTTTTCTCCCCTTTATTCTCCTTCACCCTGTACCCCACCTACCGCCATCATTACCCCTCCTTAGTTCATGTCCATGGGTCAGTACGTATAAGTTCTTTGGCATCTCCATTTCTATACCGTTCTTACCCTCCCCTCCAATTTTGTGCCTACCTACCTATTTTGTGCCTACCAATTATGCTTCTTATTCCCTGTAACTTTTGCCCCATTCTTCTATGTCCCCTAATAACCCTCCACCTGATCTCCATTTCTGTGAATCTGTTCCTATTCTAGCTATTTGCTTAGTTTGTTTTTGTTTTTGTAGGTTCGGTTGTTGATAGTTGTGAGTTTGTTGTCATTTTACTATTCACATTTTTGGTCAACTTCTTTTTCTTAGATAAGTCCCTTTAACATTTCATATAATAAGGGCTTGGTGATGATTAAGTTCTTTAACTTGACCTTATCTGGGAAGCACTTTATCTGCCCTTCCATTTTAAATAATAGCCTTTGCTAGATACAGTAATCTTGGATGTAGGTCCTTGCCTTTCATGACTTTGAATACTTCTTTCCAGCCCCTTCTTGCCTGTAAAGTTTCTTTTGAGAAATCAGCTGATAGTCTTATGGGAACTCCTTTGTAGGTAACTGTCTCCTTTTTTCTTGCTGGTTTTAAGATTCTCTCCTTATCTTTAATCTTCGGTAATGTAATTATGATGTGGTATGTTCTTCCTTGTGTCCACCTTGTTTGAGAGACTCTGAGTTTCCTGGATTTCCTGGAAGTCTATTTCCTTTGCCAGCTCAATTTTTTGAATTCTTACTTCTTCATTCTTTTCTGATTGAATGTTTATTTCTTCCTTTTGGTCCAAACTGTTGATTTGAGTCCCAGTTTTCTTCCCTGCTCTGTTGGTTCCATGTACATTTTTCTTTATTTCACTTTTCATAGCCTTCACTTTTTCCTCTATTTTGCGACCATACTCAACCAGTTCTGTGAACATCCTAATTACAGTGTTTCGAACTCTGCATCTGTTAGGTTGGCTATCTCTTCATCACTTAGTTGTATTTTTTCTGCAGCTTTGATGTGTTCTTTCATACGGGCCATAATTTTTTGTCTTCGTTTGCCTGTTATGTAGTGAGGGACAGAGCCTTAGGTGTTTACCAGGACAGGGCAACCACCTCACTGCGTTGTGATGCTGTATGTGGGGAAGGGGTCAGGGAGGGAACAATGGTTCTTGCTCAGCTCTCTGTTGGCTTTCAGTCACTTCCCTCACTACCTACAAGCAAATTGGTTCCTTCTGGTGCTGATTCCTGGGTGGGTGGGTTTGTGTACATTCTAGGACCCTGTGGGTCTCTCCAACGAACTCTCCTGTGAGGCCAGGAGTTTCTCCAGTTGCAGCCTCAACCCCCACAGGTTTTTTCAGTCAGAGGTTTTGAGGCTTTATATCCCAGTACTAGAACTCTGGGTTGCATGGTCTGTCTTGCTCCCCAGTTGTTCTTCCTGATTTATCCTTACGTGAATGTGGGACTGCCTGGTCCACCAGCTGCCACCTTGCTGTGGGTCCTCTTAGCCCCAGCTGCCTGTCTCTGACCCTGTTACCAGTCTAGATGAATGTTTCTTCTTTAATTCCTTGGTTGTCAGACTTCTATACAGATTGATCAGATTGGTTTTCTGTCAGTTCTGGTTGTTTTTTGTTTTTAAATTTGTTGTCCTTCTCTTGGTTGTGTGAGGAGGCAAAGCGTATCTACCTATGCCTCCATCTTGGCTTAAGTTTTAAACCAAAGTTTTAGAAATGTTAAATGAGATCACAGAATTATTTATTTGGGACAGATATGTTTTGTGGAATTCTGTCTCTTGCTTTTTTCTTCCTGAAGTAATATATATTATTTCACATCTTTCATTTTTCAATTTAGGCCAAGTACCTGAAGACAAAAGAGATATACTCAATGTTCTGTAGACCTTTCTGCCAGCTGTATAAATAGTAGCTGGGCCTTATTATCATTCTGCAAATTTAGGTATATTCTAGGTTTCGAAATAGGAACCAAACCTTAACTTTTCTTTCTCGTTGCACCAAGAAGCTTTTTCTCCTCCCACTTTAGGTTCTCTGCTTCATTGTTACAATCACTGTTTTGTGTGTGCCTCTTAATTCCCCTTTTTTCACTCTCTTTCCATCATACTTCCCTGAAAAACCCAACCCTGGTTAAATCTAATTTTCCATCTTTTCCTTGCCTGCCTCTTAGCAGTTTAGCATGATTAGAGAAAAACACACATGCTGACTGATCTCACTTTAAGTTTATGGGTATGAGCCTCATGTGTATTCCTAGCTGCCTGCCAATTCTGTATTTCTCTGGTTAGTTCCCTTTTCTAGATGGTCATTTGTAGGAATATATCATATTTTTGTCTTTTCTTGCAGGCCTTCAACAATACTCCTTCCCCTTCTATCTATCTCCAGCTATCTCAGTTGATGGCTTTGCTTTTTTATTTTACTGAGAAAATACAAGCAACCAGAAGAGAACTCTCACATGCTCCTAGACCACATTTACCAAGCTCTTTATATCAGTACACATACCTGCCTTTTGGGATGAGTGGATTTGCCAGCCTTCACTGGGCACTGGTCTCCCTTGTATTTATGTATTCAGCTCTTTACTTGACATTTCCATTTATATATCTAATGGACAGCTTAAAAATGTTGAAAAAGGAACTCTTGCTTCCCCTTCACTACCAGGACAACAACAACAGACCACACCACCCTTCCTGCAGTCCGCCTTGTCCTGGTATATGACAGTTTACATCCTCTAGTTTTTCAGGTCATAAACTTATGCCTCATATCTAATCCATCAGGAAATCTTTTTTATTTTTTAAGTCTTCTTTATGAGTATCTGACCACTTTTCTATCCTTCTGGTTCTCTGCATTAGCCTCCGAAGGGGTCTCCTGGTTTCTGCCCATGTCTCACCCATTCTCAATATAGTAGCCGGAATGATGTTTATGAAAAAGTTAAGACAGATCCTTGTACTCCTCTGCCCAAAACTGTCCAGTGGCTAGTCCAAATTGCTCGAGACTACATGGCCTAGATCTCTGCTTCCCCACATACCAGGCTCGGACATCATCAACTGGTCTCCCTTTCCCTCATGCCACTACAGCCATGCAGGCCTTCTTGAAGTTCCTTAACACTGCAAAACACTCCTTTGCTTCATTCAGGGCTTTTGTGCTTTCTGTTTCCTCTCCCAGGAACAGCATGATTAGCAATGTTTTATCGGGTCATTGACCAAAGATGACCTTATCAGAGAGGTCTCCCCTGGCCAAATTTAAAGTAAGCAGTCTCTCACACTTTGTCATTGTGTCCCTAATCCTGCTTTATTTAATTTATTTATTGATTGATTTGAGAGAGAGACAGAAAGAAACACTGCTTTGTGTTTCCATTTATTTATGCATTCATTGGTTGTTTTCTTGTATGTGCCCTGACTAGAGATCGAACCCCACAACCTTGGCATGTTGGAACAACGCTCTAAACAACTGAGCTAGCCGGCCAGGGCTAATTCCACTTTGTTTTAATTGTTAGTTGTACCACCTGGCATATTTTTAATTCTTTTTAACCCTCACCCAAAGATATGTAATTGATTTTGGAGGGAGGGTGTAGGGGCAGACATCAACATGACAAACGTTGATCAGTTATATATTAAAATGATATATTAAAATGTTGATAATCTATTTTAATTTTTCATTAATTCCTATTTATGTGCATAGAAGAGTACACAGATAAGTCTACAGCTTAATGAATTTTCACACACTATATGACTCCCCCTTGTTCTCTCTTCCAGTTACTTAGCCCTTTCCCTGCCATCTAGAATAGCTGCCATTCTGACTTCTAACAGAATAGATGAGTTGTTCTTGTGTAAAAGGAATCATAAAGTGTATACTCTTATGTCTGGCATCTTTTTTTCAGCATTTTTTAAGATTCATCCATATTGTAGATCATTCATCGTTATTGGTGTGTATTGTCATTTTAATACGTTTTAATTTATGAGCTATATGTTTCAGTTTTTAACTCTGCAATTAATCTGTTGCCCATATTCTCCCATTAGAATGTTCATCTCATGAGAGCAGGGGCTTTGCTTTGTTTGCTTACTGATGTTTTCATCTCTCATAGTACTTGCTGCTTTGCATAAAGGTATAATCATTTTAACTGTTCCCCTCCCTTGACATGGAATATCTTGACAAGATAATATCTTGTTCAATTTTCAGTCTCTTAACACCCCAAAACAGTGATGGCTCACATTGGATGCTCAAGATCCTGAAAGGGAAGAAGATGGATAAAGAATTACTTTAGCTTTCCCACCTCAAGTGATTCTTTTGTATATTTTTTTAAATATAAAAGTACATAAAACATGAGCATTTTAATGCAGCAGTTGCTAAAGTATAGCTCACAGCTGGCAAGCTAAGAATGAATTTTAGATTTTTAAAGAGTTGTAGAGACAAAGAAGAATATATAGCAGAGAGGATATGTGACATGAAAAGCCTAAAATATTAAAAAAAAGTTTATAGGAAATCATTATAAAGTTAACTCTATATAATCATTACTTAGGTCAAGAAGCAAAATATTTTCAGTTTCTTAGAAACTTCTGTGTGCCCATCCCTGATCATAACTCCCTTCCTCTACACTAGAAACAAAGCATTATTCTAATTTTTGTGATTATCATTTGCTATTCCTTATTGTTTGACCACCTGTGTATGCACCCCTAACAAAATAGTTTACTTTGTCATTAAATCAGTTTTGTTAATAATGATGTGTTTTGCTTTTGTATTTTTGTTTGGGAAGGGAGGGGTGGTGTCAAAGTATGTGCTTTTATTATTTTTTTTCTACATCATTTTGAGTGGAACCCTTAATTGTGATGTTTTAATCAGTGTTTAAGTTTTTTGATTTGTGGCTGTTTGTTCTATTGTACTATTTATCATGTCTTTCATGATCTAGGAGGGAGTTGTCTGTTTCTTCCTGTAGTTTTATTTTTGCTTTATGTATTAAGTGACTTTCTTCATGTCTTGTGATGCTTTTTGCTCTAAATGCAATTTATCTAATATTTAATGTATCAAAACCATTGTATGATTTACAAATTCATTCTATACTGTCAGCTTTTCATTATTATGTTTTCAGTTTATCTGAGAAATGCCATAGAGTTGAAATTTTTCCTTTATTCTAAGATCTTTTTTAACTTCATTGTTTATCCTATTTACAATTAATATAATTATCATTGTATTAGATTTAAATATGTCATAATTTTAATGTTTTCTTTTTATCCTGCCTATTCTATCATTTTAAAATGTTTATCCGCCTTTTTCTTTCTTGATCTCATTTGGATTGATTTTTTTATTATTATTATTTTTCTCCTTCACTAGTAGCTAGATCCTATTTGGTGTTTCTCTGAGAAATACCACATCTTTAATATGCCAAAGTTTGATGTTACTAGTAACTTTACTCTCCTCTCAAACAAATGAGGACCTTAGAACATTAGCTCAGTTTAGTTGCTACTGACTTGGTGGTGGTGGTGGTATTTGTTTTTATTTTGCGTTTTTTTTTTTTTAGCCTTATAAAACATTATAGTTTTAAACTGTCACTGTTCATTCAGATTGATCTGTATATTTAGCTCTTTCTTTGTACTTCTTTAATGACATCTTACACCTTCTGCCTATGGTCATTTTCTTCTCCCTGAATTATTTCTCCTTTAGTATTCTTTACTGTATCTGCTAGGTGGTAACTCTAGATTTTTGGGGTTTTTTTTTAATGCCTTTATTATCCTCTTATTCTTGAAAGATACTTTTCCCTCTTTATGTTTCTAGATTGGCATTTAAAAAAAAAACAATTGAGAATTTCATTATCTTCTGGCTCCCATTGTTACTGTTGAGAAAACAACTTTCATTTACTTATCTCTTGGAAAGTATCTGCTCTTTTTCCCCTGACTGCTTTTGAAATCTGTGGTATTCTGCAGTTTTATTAAGATGCATCCTTTATTTCTCTTGCTTGTGATTTATTGGGCTTCTGGTATCTGTGAGTTGGTGTCTTGTGCCATTTCTGGATGATGATTAGCCATCATCTCTTCAAATGCTATCTCTCCCCTATTCTCTTTTTTCTCCTCCTATGAAATTCAAGTTAATGATATGTTAAACCATTTCACTTTGTCCCATGCCCCTTAGCTTGTTTATTCTATTTTCTTTTGGTCTCTATGCTACATTCTGGATAGTTTCTTGCCTTTCATTTCCCAAATTATCTGTTTTGTTATATCTGATTTGCTGTAAGCCCCATTGAATTTGTGTGTGTGTGTTTGTGTTTAATTTTTTTTTTATTTTTTAAAGATTTTATTTATTTATCTTTAGAGAAGGGAAGGGAAGGAGAGAGGGAGAGAAATATCAGTGTGTGGTTGCCTCTCATGTGCCCCCTGCTGGGAACTGGCCTACAACCCAGGCATATGCCCTGACTGGGAATTGATACTGGCAGCTCCCTGGTTCACAGACTGGCTCTCGATCCACTGAGCCACACCAGCCAGAGCAGCCCCATTGAATTCTTAGTATTTGTTATTATACAGAGTGGGGGAAAAGTAGGTGTACAGTTGTGAATACTCGAAACACAGAGTTAAAAAAGCTATTGTAATAATTATAACCTGCATGCCTTTTTCAGGATGAACAATTGTAAATCTACTTTTATCTGACCCTGTATTTCCCTGCAGATGTTTGCAAGCCTGTCTTTTCATTTTTTTAAATGTAGTAGAAAGTTATTTTATAATCTGTGCCTGATAATTTTGGTATTTGAAGTTTTTATGAATCTGCTTCTTATTTTTCCTAGTTGTTGTTTGGGGGCTTATTTCTTTATGCTGCTTTTTTTTTTTTTTTTTTTTTTTTTTTTTTTTTTTTTTTTTTTTTTTTTTTTTTTTTTTTTTTTTTTTTTTTTTTTTTTTTTGGACAGTATTCTGCTTATTGTTCTTGAAAAGTCTTGTGAAATTTCTTTGCAATTTAAGATAAAGATACGTTCCTCCAAAGAGGATTTCATTTGCTTCTTCCAAGTGTCTAGAGAGTCTACCAATCCAATACAGTTTTTAAGATACTGAATCTGTGGCTTGCATTTTGTTTGTTTTCAATATTTTGCTTTC
Organism: Anoura caudifer; assembly: GCA_004027475.1. NCBI lineage: Eukaryota > Metazoa > Chordata > Mammalia > Chiroptera > Phyllostomidae > Anoura > Anoura caudifer. Next base: position 123,438 of record PVKU01004518.1, on the reverse strand, counting down.
TGTGTCAGCCACTCTGACAGTACTGATTTGAATTCTGTTAATATTTCTCACTCCCGCCCCCTCATTGCCAAGGCACCTTCCTTGCAGCTCCCTGAGGGTAGGGGAAATTTTTCTTCTGGTATACACTATCCCTGAGAGTATCTAGCTTTTTGGAAGCCCAGCTTGAAGTGGGAACCATTTTCTATTGAACCTGGGTGAGCTTTTTCCTGTGACTGTTTGCTTGGCACTATGGTACCCTGGAAATGGAAATTCAGGATCTGCAGATACCCTTGGGGCAGATGTGACTTTGGTGCTTCTTTTACCTGTCTTGTGTTTCTCATTTCCCATAGGTTTTACACTGGCAGATCCCTATTTTATCAAGTGTTTGGTCCTGCTTCTAAGGGAAGGTGGTTGGTTCAAATATCCTATCCTGCTCTATTTTCAGAAATAGTTTTAAATCTATTAGCTCTTGGAAAATACTTATTAAACATATAACAGAATGATTCAATTGAGTATTGTAGCTTTGGTGATACATTCTCTCAAGTAGTGAGAATATTGCTATGAATGAATATCACAGGTGTTCTGGAGTCTGAATTTGAAACCTTTCCATTTGGGTAAGGTAGGAGTGTTGGTCTTAAGGAGGTGGACACTACTCATAGATCCTTTCACAGGATCATTTTGGTTATTTTTATTTTCTAAAATGAAAATGTTAAATAGTTTTTCCTGATAAAGGGATATATACATACTTTGACAGTCCAATAATTCAGACGTGGTAAAATAGAAAGTCCTCTTGAAGAGAACTATTACTAAAGAGTTTAGTGGTCATATATGTATGTGTACATGTGTGTTTATGTGGTAAATTTCCTTATTTTGTTAGTAATTAATTTAACCAATATCCTATAAACATTTTATATTCTGTAAGTAGTGCTGTAATGACTGTGTGTGTGTATAATATATACTTAGGCAGTTTTTCCTTTTGATAAATTTCCAAAGTATTATTTCCAAGTCAAAGAATATGCCCACTTTAAAATATTACATAATTGTTAGCCGTAATCAGCAGTTTGAGAGTCTCAGTTTCCACATATCCTTCTAATACTGAATTTTATCATTGTAATCTTTGCCAGTGAGAAAAATACCTTGTTTTAACTTACATTTTCTCGTATATTTAATGGCCTTTGGATTTTTCCTTTAATGTTTGTCCAGGTCCTTTGCCTATTCATTTCTTAGAGCATTTTTTTTTTAAACTGATGGATAGGAGCACATTATTTATTAAAATTGTTAATCATCATTGATATTGTAAATATTTTTTCCTGTTTGTAATTTTGTTTTTTAACTTTGTTTATGTGACTTTCACCATTGAGAAAGTCAAAAAATCTGAAGTGGTTGAATTTATCAGTGTTTTTCTTTCTTACTTACTGGTTTCGTGTTATTCTTAGATGTTTCTTCATGGTTTGTATTTTTAATGTCATGTTTAAAAAGTCCTTCACCACTAGAAAGTCATAAAAGCATTTGTTTATATTTTCTTATAAAATTTTTATATGATACAAGGAAACAGTCTTTTCCTTTTTTCAAATGCCTATGTAAATATTCTACCATCTTTTCAATAAGTTACTACTAATATGAAATGTACTGCTTTAATCACTAATTATATATCCATATTATATGGTTATCTTTCTGAATTTTCTATTTTATGACACTGATCAATATACTCTTATATCAGTATTATACTGTTCCTTTATCAGTATTATAATGTTGCTTTGTATATGTTTTGATAGTTAGGCAAGTTTCCCTGATAGTCTTTATTAAAAATTGTATGGCTAATTTTAATTGTTTTCCCAAGTGAATTTCAAAATTCATTTGTGAAGTTCAGCAAAATCATTTCCCCAAAAGAGAGCAAGAGGGAACCCAGATGATCACTGTACAACCATGACACTCTTGCAAAAAAAAAAAGAAAAAGAAAAAGAAAACCAGAAATAAAGAAAAGCACTAAGCATTGGCTTTTAGAGAAATTTGATGTCTATAAAATTTGAATACAGGAGCATAATGTTGCCATTTAATTTAGGTCATTTAATTTTGCCTTTTAGTTTTGTATCTGTCAGTGAAGCTGTAGTTTTTCTTTATATGTTGTATAATCTGCATATTTCTTATGTGTACTTCTGAGTATTTTATAGATTTTTTTGGAATTTTGAATTTGCTTTTTCTTCCATTACATGTTCTGATTATAAACAATTATTGTTAGTAAATGGGGAAGCTATTGACTTTTGCATATTTATTTTATATTTAACCATCTTACTGGACTCTTACTTTGTTTTTCAGTTGATTTGTTTGGTTTCCTTTGTGAATAGTTATATCATCCAAAAATGATACTTTTTAAACTTTTACTATTTTCCCGTGTTTATACTTCATATTTTTCCTTATCACATTGACCAAAACTTTTACGAAAATGTTGAATGATTGTGCTATTAATGTGTTAACCCAGTCTATTTCCTAATGTTAATGAAAGTGTCTCTACTATAGCACTATTATTTATATTTATGTTAATTTCTGAAAAAATAGTTTTTGTTATATTAAAGGTATTTCTTACATTAAAGTTGTGTACTTCCAGTTTTGTTTTGTTTTTCCTTAAGAGTTGCCCAGTAATGTGCAAATTCTTTTCGGCATGTAAAGGGAAGAATCTTGACTTTTTCCCCTTCCTAACATTAATGTAATGAATTACATTATTAGATTTCCTAATAATGAACCATCTTCACATTTCTGGAATAAATCGTATATAATTGTGATATGTTATTCTTATAGTGTAGTATGGAACTTATTTTGCTTATATTTATTTCAGCTTTTTTTTTCCTATGTGTATAATACCATGGGAATAGAATTCAGAGTAAAATAAGCTCTACCTATAAAGTAGGAAACAATTGTCTTAATCTTTATTTACTTGCAGGATAGAGAAAACATTTCCTTTGTAGGATTGAGGGTATTGTGAAGCTGATTTGTTGAACTCTATAAAGTAACCTGCAAATTCAGAGTTAAGTAAATATAGAAGCATTACACTGTAATCTTGCATAATTTGAATAAGATAGTAATTCAGGTTTATAGATAGGCTATAATGCAATGATAATGTTATTATGTTCTCCGTGCTTGATTTCAGAGAAGGTGTTTGTTTCTTAATCCTCACCTGAGGATATGTTTATTGATTTTTAGAGAGAGAGGAAGGGGGTTGCAGGGGAGAATTGGGTGAGACATTGATTGGTTGCTTCCTGTAGATGTCCCAACCAGGGACTGAACCTGCAACCTAGGTATGTGCCATGACTGGGAATTGAACCTGAAATCTTTTTGTGTACAGGATGATGCTCCAACCAGTGGAGCCACCCAGCCAGGGCAAGAAGGTGCTTCTTTAAAAAATCATTATCATATTTGGTAACTGTTTTAATCTGTTGCATGTTTTGCAATATCAGATTTTCTTTCTCATAATTTGTGTTTTCTTTAATGTCTTCCAGCGACGAGTAGAACAGCCCCTTTATGGTTTAGATGGCAGCACTGCAAAGGAGGTATCAGAGGAGCAGTCTGCTCTGCCAACCCTGATGTCAGTGATGCTAGCAAAACCTCGGCTCGACACGGAGCAGCTAGCACAGAGGGGAGCCGGCCTCTGCTTCACTTTTGTTTCAGTGAGTACTGAGCCTGGATTTATGCAGATCCTTGTTATCCTGGAGCTCCTTGATGAAGTTGGAATAATTATTTAGGTAAAGAGATGATGATGTTTCTAACTCTGTGTCACTTCTAAAGGTAGTGATAGGCTTCTTCTCAGTTTTCCTTGGTTGAAGGGGCTGAGAGAGACTGTTTTATTAATGTCTGAGCACACCGTAGAAGGAAAAGGAGATCTGACAAAGAAGCAAAGAAAATACAGATCCAATTCCATTACTACCAAAGTACTTGTGTAATTAAAAATCACATCTCCAAATTCCAGCCATCACTTATTTAAAGCAATATTCAAGTCAGTAAAATTTTAGCATGTAGTCAGGCATTCCCTGGTATGCTTACCAGTCATTTCCCTTCTGGTGTTTGGGTAACCTGTGTGCTTGCCTTCTTTCACCTCTTCAAAGTGCTGGTATGGTTACTTTTTCCAGGAATATTTGGTTATCTGTTTACTCTTTTCTGCTTTGTTCTTTTTCTCCGTCCTTACTTTGATCCCATTTTTATTTGCCAAATTATAATGCAGTCTGACTCAAAAGTTTCTACTTTTCTTGGTTTCTGTACCCTACTAAGTACCTGTTGGTGACCAAGGATGCTATAAAGCAAGAGAAAGTCCTGTTGCTCTCTCTATTCTTCCATTTTTAGGGGCATCTTTTGGAGCTAAAGTCACCATTGATTTAAATTCCTTTCTCTCTTACTGGTTCATTTTCTTCTGTTATAATCTGAATTTCTTCTTTACTGGCTCTGGGTTCTGCGTCATTCATCCATGTGCAGTTGTATCCAAAAAGTCCATGAAAATGATGTATGTCTTAAGGAATAGAAATAAAAATAGCGAAATAATTAGATGGAAAATCATGGTGCATTATTCAGACTGTTTTCTTACAATTATTGTTTTCCCTCAAGAAAGAGATAATACAACTTTCAAAGAACTTACAGAACTTTTTAATCATCAAAGGAATGGAGAAACTCAAAGGAAACATGGTATAAAATGGGAGAATTGACCAATATAATATTGTGGTCCAGACAGCAGTATGAAATAGTTTGTATGAGAATGCATAGTTCTCTGTGGTTTTAGTTTAGAGAGTGTGTCTCTCTGTCCCTCTGTTTACAATATATGTTTGAATATATTTCATTGTGTGTTTACTATCTGCTGATATTTGTTAAATCTTCAACTTATCTAACTTTCCAGGTAATACCTTGGATAATAAGGGGGGTTATTTGTCTTTTTGTTCTTTTATTGCCTTGAAAACTATCTTCATTTCACTTGAGGGGAGCTCCCTTTGTTTATTCCACAAATATTTTTGAATGCTCCCTGTGTGACAGGCATATAGATAAATACAGAGGATTTTGATCAGCAAGAACTCATTTCCCTAATGTAAACATCCCCTAAAGGTAAAGGCATATAGGTGTTGGAGGGTGAACATGGAGACAGCCACCTACTCATTCCTATCAGCAGGCACACTGAGCTTGTAGATGCTGCAGGCAGATTGTTCTTAGGTGAAGAGACATGGCAGAGGAGAGTTAAGAAAATGGTGTATTGGAAAAAACAAGGAAAAAGAAAATGCTGTATGAAGAAAGAATATGGAAACATTATAAAAACCAAAGGCCTAATAACCACTTTGGTACACTTCTGTTTCTCTTTGCTTTTCTGCAGTTCCAGCCAGGATATAAGCTTACTAATATGAAGTCAGAGAAAAGCAAAAGAGTTAACATTAATATACAATAAATGTGAATCAATAAAGACAAGCAGTTTTCTATAAGATAATAGGCAAAGGCCATGAGCAAACACTCACAGGAAAGAAATAGTGACTGGCCACATTAAAAAAAAAAATGTTTAACCTCAGTCATAGAGAAATGCAGAATAAAACAAGATAACATTTTTGACCTGTCAAATTGGTAAAGATAATAAGTTTGATAATTCTCAGTGTAAGTGATAGGTTAGACATACAAGCTGTTTTCTGTCAGTTGGTACAGTCATTTGGACAAGTTGGGAATCTCAATGTTTACATATTCTTAGGTCCAGAAATTCCATCCCTATAAAAATGCACAAAGATGTTTATTATATTGTTTGTAATTATAAAAATCTGGAAGCAATTTCCCTCCGCCAGTGGTTCAAAGGGCCTTAAAAGGTGATATCTGTGACTTCCAATGTCAGAACTTACCCAGCATGATTCATTAGCCACAGTGATTGCTGCTGCCTTCTCTAGCCACGCTCTTCTCTAGGTTTCCCCTCTTTTGGTTCTTCCTCATTTCCTAGATCTTTAAATATTGGAGTGCCACAGGGCTCAGTCTTCACACTCCTTTGTCTGCCTTCATTCTCTACGTAATCTCATTTCCTTTCTTTGATCTAATTATATTCCTTATGGAGAAGACTTCAAGTTTGTATCTCCAGCCCAGAGCTGTGCCCTGAATTCCAGACCTATATAGTCAGTTGCCACAAGTCGTCTTCTCTTCTTGTATAATAAGCATATCATTTTTAACATGTCCCAAACTGAATTCTTCATTTTGCCTCCTAACTTCCAAACCCATTTCTCCCACAGCCTTCCACATCTCAGTAATTGTCAGCTTTCCTTCTAATTGTTTAGAAAACTTTGAGTTGTTCTTGTCTGTTCTCTATTTATACCCTAATTACAAATCCATCAGCAAATCTAAGTAGATTTTACCTTCAAAATATATTTAGAATCCTACCACTTTCTAACCCCATCACTACCACCCAAATCTAAACCACCGTCTCCCACTGAGGTTATTTTATGGCAGTAGCCTAACTGGATTCTGCTTATACCTTTGTTTACTTTTAATTTGTTCTGAACAGATCAGAGTGATCCTATGGAAACATAAGTCCATTCATGCCACTTGCCTGCTCAGAACTACTTAAAGTGGCACATGGTCCATTTCCCAACACTCTTGACACATCTATTACTTCGTACTATCTCCCTTCTTCCCCAGGTTGCATCCACTGTGGGTACCTTGTTTCCTCAAATACTTACCTGGCATGCTCACCTAAGGGCCTTCATACTTGCTTTAACATTCTTTCCCCGGTTACCAGCATGCCTTGTTCCCTCAGTTCTCTCTAGTCTCTGCTTAAATTTATCCTGTCAGAGAGGCCTACTCTGGCTACAGTGTATAAAATAGCAATTCATCTCCATCCCCCCACACATTATCTAGCTCTCATGCCTTACTTTATTTTTTTCTTAGTCTTATCACAAGCTGACTTGATAATACAAGTTGCTTCTTTGTCTGACTCCCCAATTTTCTACCAGTCCCTTACCCAGTCCACTGGAATGTAAGTTTTATCAGGTCAAGGATTTTGCTTTGTTCACGTCTGTATCTCCAATGCCAGAACAGGATTTTCTCTGATAGATACTCACTGTAATTTTATGTTGCATGAGTTAATGCCTTCATTATATTGATACTAAATACAAACGATACACATACACAATGGAATGCTATACATTTGAGAAAAGAAGTGAGATAGAAATATTCTAATAATGAAAGATCTCTAGACATGTATTGACAATAGCAGGTGGCAGAATATTATGTTTCATCCTTTAAAAGTTAAGTATATTGTTACATAATTATATATGTTTTATCATACAAACTTTGACTTTTTAAAATTATAAGCATTAATTTTCTAATTGTAAAAATAGTACGTATACATGGACCACAAAAAATTGAAGTAATGAAAAAGAGTGAAATTTTTTCCTTTGCACCCTCCAGGGAGAAAACTAGTGTTAAGTTTGTGTTTTAGATTTCCTGCTGTTTACCATTTTAACTTGAAAATATATCTCTCTTATTTAATCAACTCCAAACAAGATCTATTTACTCCCCATTCTAAGAGATGAGTTTAACATACTTGTAACTATCACCCATCTTCCTTTCTCAACTTTCAGCTTTTTAATTATTGTTACATAAGTGTGTGACATTTAGTTTATGTTTAACTAAACTAAATAATTGAGTCTCTTCTGCTTTATAAATTATTCTAAAATTTGAAAACACTTCAGGAACATTTATACTATTATGGTTTTTTCACTATTAGGCATTATTAAACCAAGTGATTTTAATGGGTTCACTGAGGAAAAAAAAACAGTCCTAGTCACTGAGTTAGTTTTGATTGAATGAGACAGTTCTAGTTGTCAAGGTCTACTCATTTTTTAAAAAAAATTATTTTACTTTATTTTTAATATATTTTATTGATTATGCTATTACAGTTGTCTCATTTCCCCCTTCATTCCCCTCCACCCTGCAACCCCCCTCCCTCCCACATCCCCCCTTTAGTTCATGTCCATGTGTCGTAAGTTCTTTAGCTTCTACATTTCCCACACTATTCATGCCCTCCCCTGTCTGTTTTCTGCCTACCATCTACGCTACTTATTCTCTGTACCTTTTCCCCTTCTCTCCTCCTCCCACTCCCCTGTTGTTAACCCTCCATGTGATCTCCATTTCTGTGGTTCTGTTCCTGTTCTAGGTGTTTGCTTATTTGCTTTTGTTTTTGTTTTAGGTGTGGTTGTTAACAACTGTGAGTTTGCTATCTTTTTACTGTTCATATTTTTTATCTTCTTTTTTTTAGATAAATCCCTTTAACATTTCATATAATAAGGGCTTGGTGATGATGAACTCCTTGAACTTGACCTTATCTGAGAAGCACTTTATCTTCCCTTCCATTCTAAATGATAGCTTTGCTGGATAGAGCAATCTTGGATGTAGGTCCTTGACTTTCATGACTTAGAATACTTCTTTCCAGCCCCTTCTTGCCTGTAAAATCTCTTTTGAGAAATCTGCTGACAGTCTGATGGGAACTACTTTGTAGGTAACTGTCCCCTTATCCCTTGCTGCTTCTAGAATTCTCTCCTTCCTTTTAATCTTGTCTAAAGTAATGATGATGTGCCTTGGTGTGTTCCTCCTTGGGTCCACCTTCTTTGGGACTCTCTGAGCTTCCTGGACTTCCTGGAAGTCTATTTCCTTTGCCAGATTGGGGAAGTTCTCCTTCATTATTTGTTCAAATAAGTTTTAAATTTGTTGCTCTTCCTCTTCCCCCTCTGGTACCCCTATAATTCGGATGTTGGGATGTTTAAAGCTGTCCTGGAGGTTCCTAAGCCTCTCCTCATTGTTTTGAATTCTTGTTTCTTCCTTGTTTTCTGTTTGGTTGTTTCTTTCTTCCTTTTGGTCCACTCCACTGATTTGAGTCCCAGTTTTCTTCCTATCATTATTGGTTCCCTGTGCATTTTCCTTCATTTCACTTAGTGTAGCCTTCATTTGTTCATCTAATTTGGGGCCAAATTCAACCAATTCTGTGAGCATCTTGATCACCAGTGCTTTGAACTGTGCATCTGATAGGTTGGCTATCTTTTGGTCGCTTAGATGTATTGGCTCTGGGGCTTTGATCTGTTCTTTCATTTGATCCATTTTTGGGGGCAGGGGTCTGCCTGCCACGTAGTGAGGGGCGGAGCCTTAGGTGTTTACCAGGGTGGGGCAACCCAGGTGCTGGGTTGTGATGCTATGTGTGGGGGAGGGGTCTGAGAGGGAACAGTGGCTCTTGTTCCCCTCTCTGCTGGATTTCAGTCCCTCCCACCACTTCCCTCAAGCAAACTGGGCCCTTCTTGTGCTGATTCCCGTGTGGGTGAGTTCGTGTACGTTCTAGGACCCTGTGGGTCTCTCCAGTGAGCTCTCCTGTGAGGCTGGGAGTTCCTCCCAGCACCTCAACCCCCACAGGTGTTTTTAGTCAGTGTTTTGAGGTTCTATTTCCCCATGCTGGGACCCTGAGTTGTGTGGTCTGTCTTGCTCCCCAGTTTGCCTGGTTTATCAGTGCATGAATGTGGGACTGCTGGGCTGCCCTGCCCCTCCACAATCCACCGCCTCACTGGGTCCATCTGCTGCCGCCCCACACGCCCAAGTCCACCAGCCACTGCTCTTTTTGCCAGGACCCCTCTTTGCCCAGCTGCCTGACTCCGCCCCTCCTGCTGGTCTGGATGAATGTGTCTACTTTAACTCCTTGGATGTCAGACTTCCATACAGCTCAATTTCCTGTCAGTGCTGGTTGGTTTTTGTTTCTAAACTGTTGCTGTGCCTATTTTGGTTGTGTGAGGTGGCACAGTATGTCTACCTACACCTCCATCTTGGCCAGAAGTCCTCGATTTTTTTTTTTAATGCCAGGTCTATTATTCCTTAAAAGTTTTATCTTTAAACATTATACAAAATGTTCTTAAAAGCTTGATTTTTTAAAAATGTAGCTGTAGTTTGCATTTTTTAATGCTGAAGTATTTTTAAGTGCATTTCAAAAGTCTTGACCACCTATCGCTAAGTAACTTAACAGGCATTTTCTAAAAAATATTAACATTATCCCACATACCTTTTATTAGCATCTGTTCTAATGTAAAATAGAATTTACCTCACAATCTGGGCCTTTTGGGTTGTACCAACATAGATCCACCAGAAAGGCAGGTAGAATGCTTAGTTTTTTCCTTGTAATTAAAAATTTTAACTTTTTAAATAAACTTTCACCCTAGCTGGTATGGCTCAGTGGATTGAGCACTGGCCTCTGGTTTGCTTCCCACTCTAGGGCACATGCCTGGATTGTGGGCCAGGTCCCCAGTCATGGGAGAAGCAACCACACATTGATTTTTCTCTCCCTCTCTTTCTCCCTTTCCCTCTCTAAAAATAAATAAATAAAATCTTAAAAATACCTATTTGAATGAACTTTACAGTAAGGATCAGTAGCTATATCAAATGGTCATAGCTGGCTTTCTCTTTAATAATCATTATGGTCTCATGGGCTTTTGTGGATTTATGCAGTAAATATAACCACGCTTTGGTGCTCAGTTGGCATAGCCTATTTTTCCTTCCATCAGTTGATGGACATTTGGGTTGTTTCTGCCTCTGGGTTATTAGGAATAATATTACTGTGAATATTTATATACATGTTTTTGTGTAGGCATGTATTTTCATTTCTTTGGGGCATATATTGAAGAGTGGAATTGTTGGGTCATATGGTAACTGTTTTTGAGGAACTGCTAATCTGTTTTCCAAGGAAGGTGCACCATTTTACAAGTCCAGCAGCAGTATTGTGAGGGTTTCGTATATCATCATCATTTGTTTTGATGGTAGCCATCCTAGTGGGTATGAAGTGATATTTTACTGTGATTTTGACTTGTATTTCCTGAATACTAATGACTTGAGGTTTTTTTTTTATTTGCTCATGACCATTTATATATCTTCTTTAGTTAAATGTCTGTATAAATTGCTTGCCTGATTTTAAATTGGGTTGTCGTCTTCATGTTGAGAAATCTTACAAGATTTGTCTTTATATTTTGGGTATTTGACTCTTATCAAGTATGTGATTTACAAATATTTTCTCTTGTGGATTGTTTTACTTTCCTCTTTTTGTTTTGTTTTAATTTTCAAGAGTTTATTTGAGCCAAAATGAGCTTATATGCCAGTGAACAATATCTCAAATGCCCCAGAGAATGTTTTGCTCTTTTTGTTCCACTTTTTTCTTTTTCTTTTATAAGAGAGCGAGGGGAAGGGAGGGAAAAAGAGAGGGAGAGAAACATCAGTTGGTTGCCTCTCACATGCAGTCCAACTGGGGACCGAACCCACAACCTAGGCATGTGCCCTGACCAGGAATTGAATCTATAGCACTTTTCGGGATGATGCCCAACCAACTGAGCCAGCACTGGTCAGGGCAACTTTTTAATTTTTTACTTACTTATTTTTTAAATTAGTTTTTTACTTTTCAGTTTCAGTTGACATACATTATTATATTAATTTCAGTCATGCACCCCAATGATAGGCCATTACATAACTTACTAAGTGATCATCCCGTTAAATCTTGTAACCATCTCATACCATACATAGTTATTAGAATATCATTGACTGTATTCCCTATGCTGTACTTCACCTCTCCATGACTGTTCTGAAACAACCAGTGTGTACTTCTTAATACTTCCACTTTTATCACCCAGCTCCCAACCTCCTTCCCATTGGCAACCATCAAAATGTTCTTTGTATCTATGAGTCTGTTTCTGTTCTTGTTCATATATTTTGTTTTTTAGATTCAGTTGTTGCTACATACATATTACCATTTTATTGTTCGTATTTTAAATGTATTTTTCATTCTTCTTAAAGAAGACCCTTTAACATTTCATGTAATGCTGGTTTGGTGGTGATGAACTTTTCCTTTTTCTTGTCTAGAAGCTCTTTATCTGTCCTTTGATTTTAAATGATAGCTTTCCTAGGTAGAGTAATCTTGGTTGTAGGTCCTCACGTTTTACATCTTTGAATATTTCTTGCCAGTCCCTTCTGGCCTGCAAAGTTTCTTTTGAGAAATCAGCTGTCAATCTTATGGGAACTCCTGTGTAGGTGACTAACTTCTTTTCGCTTGTTGCTTTTAAGATTCTCTCTTTGTCTTTAATCTTTGGCGTATTAACTACGATGTGTCTTGGTGTGAGCCTTTGGGGTTCATCTTATTTGGGACTCTGAACTTCCTGAACTTGTATGTTTATTTGCTTCACCAAGTTAGGGAAGTTTTTTTGTTTTTGTTTTTTCCTTTTTTCCCCCCAAATAGTTTTTCAATTTCTTGGTGTCTCTTCGCCTTTAGGCATCCCTACGAAGTGTTGCCATGCTTGAAGTTGTCCCAGAGGCTCCTTACACTATCCTCATTTTTTAAATTTGTTTCTCTTTTTGCTGTTCTGATGAGGTGTTTTTTGCTTCCTTATGTTCCAAATTGCTTTTGATCTCGTCTTCATCTGCCCTACTGTTGATTCCCTGTAAATTCATCTCTTCTTTTTTTTTTTTTTTGTAATCCTCACCCGAGGGCATTTTTTCATTGCTTTTTAGAGAGAGAGGAAGAAAGAGAGGAAAACATCAATTGGTTACTCCAGTACATGCCTGGCCTGGCCATCAAACCCACAACCTAGGTATGTGCCTTGACCAGGAACTGAACTTGCAGACCTTTGGTTATGGCACAATGCTCCAACCAACTGAGCCACACTGGCCAGGGCTGTTCTTCATTTTTGATTGGTCCTCACTAAGTTCATTGCTCGTCCTTACAGTGAACTCTGTTTTGAACTCTGCATCTAGTAGATTGATTATCTTCATTTTGTTTCTTTTTCTGCAGTTTTGTTCTCTTCTTTCATTTGGGAAGATGTTTCTTTGTCTACTCCTTTTGGCAGCCTCCCTGTGCTTATTTCTATGTGTTCAGTAGAGCTGCTTCATCTCCCAGGCTTGGTAGAGTGGCATTATGTAGTAGGTGTTCTGTAGGGTCCAGTGGCACAGCCTCCCTAATCACCCAAGCTGGGCACTCAAGGTGTGATCCCCACATGGACTGTGTACACCCGTTTCTTGTAGTTGAGCCATGATGGCTGTTGAAATCTCACTGAGAGGGATTTACCCCCAGGCCTATTGGCTGCAAGAACTGGCTGCAAACACAAACCTAATCACTGATCTTCGACCACTGTGGAGGATCAGCTGTGCAGAGCCTACCCTACAGAGTAGGACTTACTTTAGTGGACTCTGGTGCCTGCTGAGTTCACCCCTTGAGTGTATTGCTTGTAGAGGTGGTTGGGTGGTAATGTTTTGACATGTTCTGAAACTGTCCTCTGAGTGTACTGTTTCCGAGGTGCAAGCCAAGGTCAGCTGCTGCATGTGTTCTGCACATTGCCACCTAGCATGAAGTACAAAGCAGTCTGCAGATGGCTGCTATTTGTGCTGGGCTTGGAGATGCCCAGGTGAGGCCAAGCTGTGAACCAAGGTCAGCTGTTGCTAGTGTTGGGGCTGGGGCCATTTAGGAAGAGGTAGGGGACACTCTAAGGCCAGATGCTCATTGGTTGAGAGATTTTAGGAAAGTCTGATGTGTGAGCCAAGATAGGTAGGAAAAGCCACTGGAACTAGCTTGGGGGGCCCTGTCAGTTGGGGGTCTCAGGGAAACACCAAGGTGGGGCAAACAGTGTGGGCCAGGTTGGTGGAGTCTCAGAGATGGTGCCTGTCTGCTGGGTGGCTCTGTGGGAGAAGAGCTCATCCAAGGAACAGTGACCTCTGCCGGTGTTTCTGTGTGGGAGAAGGCTGCCACCCAGCTCTTGCCCTGATGCTGGACAATTTAGTTTCTCCCCATATGTCTACGGTGCCTTTCAAGCTGCTGCCTCTGTGTTGGAGTTCAGAGGGTGTAAGTCCATGCACAGACCATTTAGGAGTAACTGTGCTAGGGACTCCAGAAGCCCTCTGTCTCCCTCATCCTCAATCTCCACTGGTTTTTACAGCCACAAGTTATGGGGACTTCTCTTCCTGGCACTGGAACCCTGGGCTGGGGGGGCTTGGTGTGGGGTTGGACCTTTCCTACCCAGGGGGGACCTCTGTAGTTGAGATATCCCTCCTGATTTTTGTCTGCCACATGTGAGTGTGGGACCAGCCTGTTCTGTATCTCTCCTCATCCTCCCAGTCTGGATGTGACTTCTTTAATTCCCTAGTTATAGGACTTCCATTCAGTCAGATTTTAGGTGGTTCTGAATGATGGTTGTTCTGTAGTTTAGTTGTAATTTTGATGTGGTTGTGCAAGGAGGCAAGTACCACATTTATTTGTGTAGCCCCATTATTGTTTTACTTTTTTGATGGCGTCCTTTGAATCACAAAAATTTTTAATTTTGAAAAGTAAATTTGTGATATTTTTCATTTTTTGCTTATGCTTTTTAAAAGAAATGATGCTGTTTATTTATTTTTAGAGAGAGGGGAAGGGAGGGAAGAAGAGGGAGAAAGAGAATCATCAATGTGAGAGAGAAACGTCGACCAGCTGGCTCTTGCACACACTCTGACCAGGGACCGAACCTGCAACCCAGGCATGTACCATGACTGGGAATGGAACTGGCAACCTTTTGTAAAAAGGCAAAAGATTTATACGATCTGAAGAGAAACCAGAGTATACTGGCGACCTTTTGGTTTGTAGAAAGATACCCAGCCAACTGAGCCACAACTGTCAGGGCTGCTTATGCTTTTAGCGTTGTAATTTTACCTAACATGAGGCCATGAAAATCTACTATATTTTCTTCTTAGTGCACATGTAGCTCTTATATTTAGGTCTGTGATATATTTTGTGTTAATTTTTCCGTATGGTGTGAGAAAGGGGGCCCACGTTTGTTCTTTGGCATGTGGATATCAAGATGCCTCGGCACCGTTTGTTTGAAAAGACTTTTTTCTCCATTGAATTGTCTGAGCACCCTTGTCAAAAATCAATTGATTGTAAACATAAAGAGTTTATTTCTGGACGCAATTCTACTCTGTTTATCTACATGCCTATCCTTATGCCAGTACCATCACTGTCTTAATCACTGTAGCTTTGTAGTAATTAAGTTTTGAAACCAGGAAGTTTGATTTCTCTAACTTTGTTTTTTCTAAGGTTGTTTTAGCAGTTGGCTTGCATATCCATGTGAATTTTAGGTTCAGCTTTTTTTTTGTATTTTATTTAATCTTTATTGTATTTTTTCCCATTATCCACCAGTCCCCATATACTCTCCTCCCCCTAGTAATCACTACACTATTGTCCATGTCCATGAGTCCTTTTTCCTTTTTGCTCAGTCTCGCCACTCCCTAGCCTCCCCCCGCCCACTAGCTGTCATCCTGTTCTCCATCTATGAGTCTGTCCCCATTTTCCTTGTTAGTTCAGTTCATTAGATTCCACATATGAGTGAAATCATATGGTACTTGTCTTTCTCTGGCTGGCTTATTTCACTTAGCATAATGTTCTCCAGGTTCATCCATGCTGTTGCAAAGGGTAAAAATTTCTTCTTTTTTACAGCCAAATAGTAGTCCATTGTGTAAATGTCCCATAGTTATTTTATCCACTCATCTATTGATGGACGCTTGGGCTATTTCCATATCTTGGCAATTGTAAATAATGCTGCAATGAACATAGGGGTGCCTATGTTCTTTTGAATTAGTGTTTTGGGTTCCTTCAGATGTATTTTCAGAAGTGGGATCGCTGGGTCAGAAGGCAGATCCATCTTTAATTTTTTGCTTTCTACAGTGGCTGCACCAGTCTGCATTCCCACCAACAGTGCAAAAGGATTCGCCTTTCTCTGCATCCTTGCCAGCACTTGTTTGTTGATTTATTGATAGTCATTCTGACAGGTGTGAGATGGTATCTCATTGTGGTTTTAATTTGCATTTTTCTGTTGGTAAATGAGTTGAGCATCTTTTCATAGGTATTTGGCCATCTGTATGTTCTCTTTGGAAAAGTGTCTATTTGGGTCCTTTACCTATTTCTTAATTGGGTTGTTCGTTTTTTTGATATGAGTTTTATAAGTACTTTGTAAATTTTAGATATTAACCCATTATTAGATGTATTGGTGACAATGTTCTCCCATTCTGTGGGATGCCTTTTTATTTTGTTGATTTCTTTTGCTGTGCAAAAAACTTTTAGTTTGATGTAGTCCCATTTATTTTTAATTCTGTTTCTCTTGCCTGGGGAGATAATTGAACTTTTAATTTCTGTAAACAGCAGGGATTTATAGCAATTGTGTTGAATCATAGACTGTTTTAGGGAATATTGACCTCTTGAAAATAGTGTCTTCCAGTACATGAACATGAGATATCTTTCCTTTTATTTAGGTCTCTTTAATATCTTTCTGTTTGCAGTTTTCAATGTACAGGTTTTGCCTTTTGTTAAAATTATTTGTATTTATTCTTTTTGATGCTGTTGAAAATGGAATCATTTTAATTTTATTTTCAGATTGCTCATTGATAGAATATACAGTTGATTTTTCCAGCCTTGCTGAACTTGTGTTTTAGTTGTAATATTTTATTTTGGAAGGAGTTTTTGTATACAATATCATGTCATCTGTGAGTAGAGATAGTTTTACTTCTTTGCAGTCTGGATGCCTTTTATTGTATTTTATTGCCTAATTGCCCTGGCTAGAACCTCTAGTGCAATGTTGAATACTAGTGGTTCAAGTGGACATCCTTCTGTTCCTGATTGTAGGGAGAAAGCTTATTTTCTTTACAGTAAGTGTTATGTTAGCTGTTTACTTTTCAGAGATGGCCTTTGGGGGGAAATTGAGAATGTTCCCCTGTATTCTGAGTTTGGTGAATGTTTTTATCATGAAAGGGTGTTGGATGTTTTTTCACCTCATCTGTTGAGGTGATTATATGCTATCTTTTTGTTCTTGAACTCTAGCCACTATTTATCTTTTTCCTCCATTAATGCTGCTTGTTGTATGGTAGGCATTTTCACTATTAAAACATATCTTTTTATTGTATTTTACAATTTTTTAAATCCTCACTTGAAGATATGTTTATTGATTTTTGGAAAGCAAGAGAAACATCAGTCGGTTGCTTTGCATACATGCCCTGACAGGGGATGTACCCACAACCTTTGGGGCATGGGACAATGATCCAATCGTCTAAGCCTCCCGGCCAGGACATTTTTACGATTCTTCGGTTATTCCTTTCCCTCTGGAAAGCCTATCACATAGTTCTGTAGTCTCTGGCTGTTCTGTTTCTTAACTTTTCTTTCATGTTCTGTTTGACTCATGTTTTATCTTCTGGGAGATTTTCTTGACATTGTTTTCCTGGTTACTGATTCTGTGTTCAGTTATGTTTATTTTGCTATTTCATTCATTTATTCAGTTTTTAAATTTTTGATCATCTTATTTTACCATGTTAATTTTTCACATTCTTTGCTGCTTTTTCATTTTTATAGGTATAATATCTTGTTGGCCCTCTCTAAACATACTTGATTTTTAAAATTGTTTTTACTGAATTATCTATTTTCTCTTGAATTAGGTTTTGCTTTTTTCATGTTGGATCTTCCCTTTTGTGCTGTTGGTTTCCGTGAAAATGTGTATTTAGCTTTTGAATGAAGGATTAGGGTGATTAATATAGATTGGTGGTATTGATTTTTTTCTGTAGTAGCATAATACTGCTTACCAGAAAGCTTTCTTCCTTAATGGCCACAGGGCCAACTCTGATTTCTCTACAAGTGTCTGGTAAACTCTTGGCAGAAAGATCCACTCCTCTGCAAACATCGAAATAAGGAAGGCATTATTTTGATGGGTAAATGTTTTCATTCTGTGCATTGAGTTCACTTTCTTCCTCCATTTTATCAGTTGTGGAAGGCTGGGGTATTATGCTTTTTTTTTTTTTTTTTTCTTCTTCTTAAGCTGCAGCATTCACTTCAGGAGCCCTCACCTGGACCCGCTTATTTTTTTATTTTTAAATATTTAGGTCTTTTTAAAAATTTTATTCTTTTTTAAAAATTATATTTTATTGATTATGCTATTACAGTTGTCCCATTTCTCCCCCAACATTCCCCTCCATCCTTCACACCCCCTCCCACCCACATTCCCCGCTTTAGTTCATGTCCATGTGTCATAAATTCTTTACCTTCTACTTTTCCCACATTCTTGCCCTCCCCCTGTCTATTTTCTACCCACCATCAGTGCTACTTATTCTCTGTACCTTTTCTCCCTCTCTCCTTCTCCCACTCCCCTGTTGCAAACCCTCCATGTGATCTCCATTTCTGTGTTCCTGCTCCTGGTCTAGTCGTTTGCTTAGTTTGCTTTTGTTTTAGGTGTGGTTATTAATATCTGTGAGTTTGCTGTCTTTTTACTGTCCTACTTTTTTATCTTCTTTTTCTTAGATAAGTCCCTTTAACATTTCATATAATAAGGGCTTGGTGATGATGAACTCCTTTAACGTGACCTTATCTGAGAAGCACTTTATTTTCCCTTCCATTCTAAATAACAGCTTTGCTGGATAGAGCAATCTTGGATATAGGTCCTTGACTTTCATGACTTTGAACACTTCTTTCCAGCCCCTTCTTGCCTGTAAGGTGTCTTTTGAGAAATCCGCTGACAGTCTGATGGGAACTCCTTTGTAGGTGACTGTCCCCTTATCCCTTGCTGCTTCTAGAATTCTCTCCTTCATTTTAATCTTGTCTAATGTAATTATGATGTACCTTGGTGTGTTCCTCCTTGGGTCCAACTTCTTTGGGACTCTCTAGCTTCCTGGACTTCCTGGAAGTCCATTTCCTTTGCCGGATTGGGGAAGTTCTCATTTATTATTTGTTCAAATAAGTTTTCCACTTGTTGCTCTTCCTCTTCCCCTTCTGGTACCCCTATAATTCGGATGTTGGGACGTTTAAAGATGTCCTGGAGGTTCCTAAGCCTCTCCTCATTTTTTTGAATTCTTGTTTCTTCCTTGTTTTCTGTTTGGTTGGTTGTTTCTTCCTTGTGGTCCACTCCATTGATTTGAGTCCCAATTTTCCTCCCATCACTATTGGTTCCCTGTGTGTTTTTCTTCATTTCACTTATTTTAGCCTTCATTTGTTCCTCTAATTTGTGACCCAAATCAACCAATTCTGTGAGCTTCCTAATCACCAGAGCTTTGAACTGTGCTTCTGATAGGTTGGCTACCAGTGCTATGAGCTCTGCATCTGATAGTTGACCACCTCCTGGTTGCTCAGATGAATTAGCTCCAGGGCCCCGTCCTCTTCTTCCTTTTGAGCCAACCTTGGTTATGTTTTGTTTTTGTTTTTGTCTGGTCGGGGCTGTTATGTAGTGAGGGGCGGAGCCTTAGGTGTTCACCAGGGTGGGGCAGCCCAGTTGCTGGGCTGTGATGCTGGATGTGGGGGTGGGGTCTGAGAGGGAACCATGGCGCTTGCTCTACTCTCTGCCAGATTTCAGTCACTTCCGCTGCTTCCCCCAAGCAAACTGGACCCCTCTGGTGCTGATTCCCGGGTGGGTGGGCTTGCCCATGCTCCAGTACCCTGTGGGTCTCCCCAGCAAACTCTCCTGTGAGGCTGGGACTCCCTCCCGGCACCTCAGCCCCTACAAGTATTTTCAATGGGTGCTTTTCGGCTTCGCTTCCCAGCGCTGGGGCCCTGTGTCGCGCAGTCTGTCTTGCTGCCCATTTTCGCCTGGTTTATCTGTGCGCGAATGTGTGTCCATGGTCTGCCGCTTTGTGTGCCCCACTTGGCCACCTTGTGTTTGGCAATGCTGTCGCCTGTGTGCCTGGAGTGACTGCAGCTGGGACCACCACCAGCTTACCCCATCGTGATCCCACTCTGTCAGCCGCTGAGTCTGCCCCTCTTACCAGTCTGGGTGAGTCATTGTTGGGCTCCCACAGAATTCAATTTTCTCTCTGTCCTGGTTGGGTTTTCTGTTTTTTGGTTCTATATTTTTGTTGTCCTTAATCTTGGTTGTGAGAGGAGACACAGCATGTCCAGCTACGCCTCCATCTTGGCTGGAAGTCCCCCTAAAAATTTTATTCTTCAGAGACTTTGGCTTTTGCTTTATCCTGGGATCAGAAGCCATAGTACATAGACCCCTCAGTATGCAGGGTGTGGGGGGGCATTAAATAGGGACCCTATTGGATGAAGTAGTTTTTAAAGGTCTGATAATTGTCCAGTGGGGCGTTTCTGGTTTTTGTAAATATAAATCTTAACATGGAGTTTTTTTTTAACTTCTGCATCCATTCTGTCACCTGTTTTTTTTTTTCCCTAAGATTGTATTTATTCATTTTTAGAGAGAGAAGAAGGGAGGGAGAAAAAGAGGGAGAGAAATATCAATGTGTGGTTCCCTCCTCACACCCCCTGCAACCCAGGCATGTGCCGCCTGGGAATTGGACTGGTGACCCTTTGGTTTGCAGACTGGCACTCAATCCATTGAGCCACACCAGCCAGGGCAGCATGGAATTTTGCAGAAGCTCCCTTGAAAAGACCCAGCTTTTTTTATTGCTGATGTTTTAAGCTGTGAATTTTTTATTTCAGTTTCTCTATCAATCTGAACCCACCTACTTTTTACTGTTTCTTAAAAATTTGAAGTTTTTAAGAGCTTTCTTATTTTGACTTTCCCTTTTTTTCTTAGTGTTGTTATGATTTCATTTAAAAATATCTTCATATTATTAGGTATTTGGGAGATCCAGTCTGTCATCATGAATTAGAAGCCAATATTTTTATAACAGGAACAAAGAAAACAGAAGTCTAGGGAGAATGGTTTGCGAGGTACAGGTTATATTAAATTTATAAGTCAATGGCCTGCTTAGCAAGGCTAAGGACTTCTGTTCTCACTTACCTAGGACATGATGCAGTGAACAGGGACGTGTTGGGGGATTGTAAGCGCTCTATTTCCCAGTTTTGCATTTCTAGTGTTTATCATAGGACCAGACACAGAGGGTTCTTCTTTTGAAAGGACTGCTTTTATTTTCATGAGAATTTGCTACTTCCTAACCTGTGTCCCATTTGCTTAAATTTTACTTATCACTAGACTGTTTATTTATACATACATTTATACATACATGCAATTTACAGAAAGCTCTAATTTGGAAATATGTCACCAAATCATAGTCTAGCACCCTTAGTTTGCTGGAAGAAAACTTAGAATCAGAAATGAGGACATGTGAAAAAGCATTGTAGCAAAGCGTATTATCAAAATCTATAAATTTATAGAAGAACATTTTAGTCAGTTATGTGCTTCTTACTTGGCTCTTAGAAATATTATTCCAACAGTCATACTTGTTTGGAAAGAGATTTTAGAAGAAGATTGTTAGAGCAATCTAATGATAATTGAAGGACATAAAGCTTATATCACAGTGCAGTGTAATACTTGAGATTCCTAGTGATGGCCCTTAATTAGTAAGAGGAGGTTAGATTTGTCACATGCAGAAAGGAGAGAGAACATTTTTTGTTACTTGAACTCTCCTAGACTTGGCTGTAATTGCAGCATTTAAAGGCTGTGTATGTTAGTTAACCTCTTTGAGACTGGTGCCTTATTCTTGACTTTGATCCCCACATCAGTCTTCTCTCTTCCTGAAGGGTCATTGTACACATTCTCTCCCTGGACTGACCGATGATCTCTCTTTGACTGCGTATTTCCTTCAAATCTTTAATACCGCTTCCTCAAGGAATTCATCCCTGACTCTCTCTGTTAGGTTATGTATCCTGTTATGACTCTCAGAGCACTTATCCTACCTAATTATAATTTTGCATTTATTATAGGATTATTTATGTAACTATTTCTTTCAACAAGTATTTATTGAGTTGCTTAATAAATCTTTTGGATTGTAGGCTTTGTTAAGGGAAAATAATGACTGGTTCTGTTTCTGTTTTTCTTGGTCATTGTGTTCCTAGCAAGTAACATGTTCCATGCTGAGACACGGAGTACTCTTTGGGAATATTCTGTGGAGACATGAGTAGTAGTTGAATGAGTAAATAAAAACGGAGATAATGGTGCTGCCTACCTTATAAGGCTGTTGTGAGCCTTCAGTGTAAATATGTATATGAAGTGCTTACCTTGCTTGTGGCCTGGTTATAACTCCCTGTAACTTAATGAGAGGCATTCAGTCTGCTGTGGTCAGGGAGAGCAGTTATTATGACGCATATGGCCCTCAGTTTTCTCCCATTCATTAGCTCTGTGATCCCACATAGGTGCTTAGTATGATTTGCATTTTCTTTATCTATAAATGGAAATAATAATAACAACCATCTGATATGTTTTGTGAGGATTACATGTGATCATGACATTGAAGCATATTGCTCAATTGATGGTGTTTGTAGCATTGTTGACATGTTAATGAATAATAAAAATAAATATATAAAGTACCAGAAAAATTTACGTATATGAAAACACTACATTCTCTCATGAGATAGTAGGAGCATATTTCATTAGCCAGTAATCCTCAGACTGTCCAGTATTTCCTGATTATGCCTGTGACAGGTTGTGCTGTGTTGTTGGGTGCCATCTTGTTTTTAAAAGGACTTTTGGGAGTATAATGATTGTATATTCCTGAACAGATGAATCACATTAAATCCTAATCCTTCTAAATTTAAAAATGCCTTAGAATACCCTATAAATTGTGTGTAAAAGTCATAGTAAGCAAATATTATTAGGCATTAACCTGGGTTTTTGGAGCAGTGTGTGTTCATGGATAATGTTTGTGGATTTGGGAGACTGCCAGTAGACCCCTTATGTGTTCCAGGACCCCCAGTAGATCCTGAAACCACAGTGGTATGGGTTCTGTGTTTTTCCTATATCTTTTCACTTAAAGGAGGCACTTTTTGGCTTTGGCACATCTGAATTGTGAGCATCACTACTTGTGGTCTTTGGGGCCACTATCAGGGAAGGTTAAGGGTTATTTGAACACAAGCACTGGGATACTGCAACAGTCAAGATGGCTACTGAGTGATTAATAGTGTGCGGTGCATACAGTGTGGATACACTGGACAAAGGGATGATTCACGTCCTGAGTGGGACAGTGCGGGATTTCAACACATCACTCAGTGCAGTGCACAGCTTCAAACTTAGGAATTGTTTATTTCTGAAATTTTCCATTTAATATTTTCAGACCATGGTTGACCACAGGTAACTGAAACTGTGGATAAGGGGGACTACTGTATTCTGCATAGTAGTTCACAGTCCTTTCTGCCTGGAGTCACTAGCATCTCCTGTGCATCAGATGCTTCGCCAGCCTTTTCTGACAAAAGCATATTGAAATACAAGTGAAAAAGGCCTGTTATAACAGAAATAACTTTTGATTTCCTCTAATTTATATATTTGAAAAAAAATTTATGATACTCCAGACTATTTACAGGAACATGATCCAAGCCACCATATCTAGCCCTGCTTCTCATTTGAATTGTTTTACTTTTTTCTTGGCTACATGGCCCTGACTTCTGACTTTCATTAGAGTTTGTTTTTTATAAAGTTAATCATTTGCATTCATACAAATACTTTTGGAGAAAGATGCAAAACTTGTGATTGGTAATATACCTTTATTACAGGCTCAGCAAAACAGTCCCTCTTCTACAGGATCTGGTAACACAGAGCATTCCTGCAGCTCCCAGAAACAGATCTCCATCCAGCACAGACAGACCCAGGTAGGTTGGTGATGGGTAAACAGAGGAGGAAGCAAAGATCTGCTTAGGAATAAATGCTAAACACATAAAATCTGTGAGTCCTCTCATTGTTTTCTCTTTAATTCTCTGACTTTACCTCATTATTTGTATTATTGTATTCAGAACTTGCATTATGAGTACTTGAAGTCTTTTGGAAGGCACTTTAACTTTTTGAGGTGTTTTTTTCCTTTCTGGTATGTTCAGCAGAACTGTTGATGAAAGAGTGCTTGTTTGGGGACTTCTAGGCCTTAGTTCAAATTCTGTCTTTGTACCTTATGCTTTATCTTTTGGGGCCTCAATTTCCTTGAGTATATATCATCTATAAAATGTGTTTGATTCTGCTCTGGCTGGGTGGCTCAGTTGGTTAGAGTGTCATCCCATACACCAAAAGTTTGTGGGTTTGATCCCCAGTTGGAGCACATACCTAGATTGTGCGGGTTCTATCCCTAGTTGGGGCGCATAGAGGGTGTTTGGGGGGGGTGGCAACTGGTTGATGTTTCTCTCTCTCTCATTCCCTTTCCTCTCTCTCTAAAATCAATAAACGTATCCTCTGGTGAGGATTTAAAAAAAATGTGGTTGATTCTAATTATCTTGAACAATGGATATAAAATGCTTATTAGGACAGTACTGACTGTCCTAGTGAATGTTAATTCACTACTTTATGAAATGAGTTAATTTATTCCTTGTACCTGCTCAATTTGGTAAGACCTAGGTAAACTTCTTTAAGATGTGGCACACCAGCACAACACAATTATCTCCTTAAACATTCTTTAGAAACTCTTTTTAATTTAGGGAATGTTGTAAACATTCAAAGATATTATTTGAAAAGGATAGTAGATAAATACTCTGTTTTGTGATACTGAGTGAGCCAAATAGTATACCAGGTTTTCTTGGCACTGTGCTGCCTGCAAGACAGGATGCTTGACAATCTAGGAGACTTTAAGTCTCAAAGGCTATACAACCCTCAGGAGCAGATTTTAATTTTATTTGAATTAACAGCCTTTGAGCAGTAGAATAGATTTAGTTGAGCATTCAGGTCTCTCCTCTTCTAATTGTTCTTTATTTCCACTAGATGGCAGTTTTTTTCTTTTTTTAAAGAGATTTGGGTCATGTCTGAAAGTTAGTTTTCATTTCTAAAGTAGTATTTTTCTGTAATGTTCAATGCATAGAGGTTTGAGAATGCATATATTTGATTCCAGTGTTAACATGTTTTTGAAGCACAGGTGTAACAATATAATGATATGAGGAAAAGAATATTTAATTTCTTGAGCCATGTGATTCCAGGCTATTTGTGTCAGCAGATGCTCCCCCCCCCCCGAAAAGTAATGAGAAAAATATGATGGCATGTAATATTTTGAGACTAACCTTAAATTTTGTCTTTGTCTCTCTAGTCTGACCTCACAATAGAAAAAATATCTGCACTAGAAAACAGTAAGAATTCTGACTTAGAGAAGAAGGAAGGAAGAATAGATGATTTGTTAAGAGTAAGTATTAAAATACGGTAAAAGATTTCATACAAGCACTGATTGATGTTATGTGTATTTAGAACATGTGCATGTCATGGAGATAGTTACTGTAGCCAAAGAACAAAGTTAAATAATAAACATTTTGGTATTTTCCTTTAATCTGAGGGAATCTGAGTAGCAACCAGGATCAAACCTGAATTCTAAGCACTGTTTTAAATTGGAAATCTTATATTGTTGAATTTTAAAACTGTTTCACAGCCTTGGTTTGGTATTTGGTGTCCTTTAAAAAAGAAAAAGATATTGTTTGTGTATATTTAGAGAGAGGAGAAGGGAAGGAGAAAGAGAGGAAGAGAAACATCAGTGTGTGGTTGTTTCTTGCATGCCTCCTGCTGGTGACTTGGCCCACACCCCTGGCATGTGCTCTGACTTGGGAATTGAACTGGTGACCCTTTGGTTTGCAGGCCAGTGCTCGATCCACTGAGCCACACCAGCCAGGGTGTATTTTTTGTCTTTCATAATGCATTCATGTAAAGTTTTTTGCACTTACAGAAGAAATTTTTAAAATTGTTAGTCTGCAATTAAAAAGATATTGCTAGAAAATATACCATGCTGTTTTAAATATATATTTTTAATACTCAATTTAGCTATTGACAGACCCATTGTTAATTTTTTTTAAATGCTTTTTATTGTAACAAAAGCAATACCTGTTCTTTATAAAAAACAATTTAGAGAATACTGAAAAAATATGGCATCCATAATTACATCAACTGAGATACAACATTTCATACATTTCCTTTAGTAAGTTTTGAGCCATTTGTAGTACATATATAAATGCATATGTACATAAATATTAATGATTTATAGATAAAAGTATCTCACATTTTTCTCTCCTCCAGCAATTTAGAAGAGGCAGGTTTGAGTCGTGTTGATACTGATGTAGTGGGTTGCAGACTGGCTCCATGGGGCCCTAAAGGTTCAATAGAAGAACCTCAGGGCTCCCGTGACACAGCTGAGTAGACGTCTGCTGCCTTGCTTTTTTCCACTTTTCTTATTGGGTAAGACCATATTTGAATAAAGGGTTTTAATTTATCACAAAAATAATAAAAGTTACTGTATTTGTGGTTCTCTCCCCCCATAAGTTTTTGCCTTTATTTCTGTAATAATCAAAATACACAGAAATAGTGTATTTAACTCCCTCCTGTATAAAACTTGAAATAACAGCACATACATACCTAAACTGTAAGCTGATCTTTATGAGTAACATCTGTTTTAGGCTGTTATTATTAAATTATTATTTTAAGTATTGTATAGAAGAATAATTCTTATATTTACAGGCAGTTTTAAGACCAGATTCATAATAATTAGTTATACATGTTAAACTTGTTTCCAAACTCATTGGCTATTTTCTTCTTTTTTAATCATACTTTCTATTTTATCTCTTGATTGACTGGAAAACATTTTAAGTAATTGTTTCTCAAGAAGAAGCATTTGTCCTTTCAAATTTTCTGTGTCCTTTCATATGATAGATAGCACTGTGTGCAAGATTTACGGATCATGTACATACATACACAAATACCCCTTTTCAGTTTTTCTGACATTTAATGTTTCAGAAAAGGCCATGACCAAAACAAGGACTATGATCTGTTTTCCATGATGATGATAAGTCCTCCCTTCTGCTCCTTCCCACTAACTTCATTCTTGTATTTCAAAACATTTTGCTAGGGCACATCTATATATGGGTCTATATATTTTTTCTGGAAA
Source organism: Anoura caudifer (assembly GCA_004027475.1). Taxonomy (NCBI): domain Eukaryota; kingdom Metazoa; phylum Chordata; class Mammalia; order Chiroptera; family Phyllostomidae; genus Anoura; species Anoura caudifer. Next base: position 96,672 of record PVKU01004518.1, on the reverse strand, counting down.
TATGTGGTAAAGCCTAAGTTTAGCTTTTTTCCATTTTATGTTGGCCTCTTCCTTGGTTTCCAGCTTGGAGCCTAGTCTTTAGTCTTTATTAAAAACTACTTCTCTAGTCTTTATTTGTATAATTTTTTGTCTCATTTAATATGATTGCCTTTCTCTTCTGAATCTCATTAAACATTAATTATCTTCCATGTATTTTCTGTTTATTGTAGCTCATCTGAGTTTCGATTCTACAAAATTACATTTTTAATTTACCCACTTTTTTCCTTATCTAATGCACTTCTTTAAAATTTTTTTTTTCAATTACAGATGACATACAATATTAGATTAGTTTTAGGTGTGTAACCCAGTCAGTGATTAGACATTTGTGGGGGGCTCCACCCGCAGAGCCCTATCCCTCCGTCATGGATGATAATAAAACTACCAAGACAATCTGCTTGGGGAGGAGAAGTGGTCGATCTCTCAAAAGAGAAGGACCAAGAGCCCCTTCCTTCGTCACGGGGCTTTTATTGGGTTCAAATACACAGGAATACCGGTATGTCAGGCAGCAAGGATCAAACAATGGATAACATTTCAATGAAATATGAGGGCTTAATCTGAGTCAGTGTCTGTCAGAAAAGGGGGTTGCAAAAAACTTTGGGAGGCGTACTCATTTCCTCCTTGGACCCTTATCATTTAAATGAGAGCACTCTTAGCAAAGCAGGTTTCACAGGACTTTACGAATTCTTTCTTATGCCCTTATCCCTTATGCCCGATCACCTGCGGAACCTCTCTGGCCAGCACAGGGCTGCACTGCCTGCTGTCATGGTTTCAGGCTTAAGCCTATTAGAGCCAGGATGCAAGAGATCAGGAAGACATCTCCCAGATGGAAATGGGGACTCGGGCTATGTCAGAATAGCTGGGGGACAAGGGTCTATCACCCCCTCTTTGCTGCAGTACCCTCCCCCCCCAGCCCTTCCATGAGGGCCTTCCAAGTGGTCGTGTCTGGCTTGGGTTGCCCCTCCCTTGAGGAGTCTTACCCATCATTGACTAACAGACCAAGCATTGGCGGCCAGAGATGGATGAAGCAGAAGCAGTGCTCCTGCCAGGGAGATAAGCTTTGTCTCCTTAGTGGCTCAGGTCCTCTTGACAGAACAGACCCAGATGAAGCAGGTCCCTTGGGCTCTTAAGCAGCCTAGCCATGGGGTGGGGGTTACAACTCCTGAAACCAGGCTGAACGGTTCCCAACAGACATTTATGTAACTTACAAAGTGAAAACCCCGATGAATCTAGTACCCATCTGGCACCTTGCATACTTATTACAATATCATTGACTATATTCTATATATTATACTTTACATTCCTGTGACTATTTTGTAACTACCAATTCGTGCTTCTTAATCCCTTTGTCTTTTTCACCCAGCCCCTCTCCCCTTTCACCCTCTCACTCTCCCCTAAAATCATCAAAATGTTCTCTGTTTCTGTGAGTCTGTTTCTGCTTTATTTGTTTTTGTTTAGATTCCACATATAAGTGAAATCATATTGTATTTGTCTTTGTCTGTCTGATATATTATTTTACTCAGCACCATACCCTCTAGGTACCTTCATGTCGTTGCAAATGGTAATACTCCATTCTTTTTTGTGGCTGAGTAATAAATTCCACTTTAGTTTATGTATCTACCATATCTTATTTATTCCTTCATCTGTTGATGGGCACTTAAGTTGCTTCCATGTCTTGGCTATTGTTATATAATGCTCCGCTGAACATACGGATGCGTATGTGTTTTTGAATATGTCTTGTTTTTTTTCTGACAAATACCCAGAAGTGGAAATGCTGCAGCCTTCTTTGTCTCTTGTTAATAGCCTTTGTCTTTAAAGTCTTACTTTGTTTGGTATAAGTATTGCTACTTCAGCTTTTTTTTTCTCTGTTTCTATTTTCATGAAATATTTTAACCATCCCTTTGCTTTCCAGTCTATGGGCATTTTTTGATCTGAAGTGAGCCTCTTACAGACAGCATGAGTATTGGTCTTGTTTTCTTACCTATCCAGCCACTCTGTATTTTGATTGGAGCGTTTAATCCCTTTGCATTTATAGTAATTGTTATAAATATGTATTTATTCTATTTTAGTCAAACTTTAAATTTTCTATTTCTTAAAAGAAGACTATAACATTTCTTATGATACTGGTTTGGTGGTGATGTACTACTTTAGCTGTTTCTTGTCTGTGAAGCTCTTTATGTGTCCTTTAAGTCTAAATAATAGCTTTGCTGGGTATGGTAGTCTTGCTTTTCAAGATTACTTGTAGGTCCTTGCTTTTTCTCACTTTGAACATTTCTTGCTGATCCTTTCTGGCCTGCAACGTTTTGATGAGAAATCAACTGAAATCTTATAGGAGTTCCCTTGTAGGTAACTAACTTCTTTTTTCTTGCTGATTTTAAGATTCTCTTTTTGTCTTTAATTTTTGGCATTTTAATTATGACATGTCTTGGTGTGGGCCTCTTTGGGTTCCTCTTGTTTGGGAATCTGTACTTCCTGGATTTGTATGTATGTTTCCTTTGCCAACATTGGCAAGTTTTCTGTCATTTTTTTCTTATTTTTAAAAATATTTTATTTATTTATTTTTAGAGAGAGGGGAAGGGAAGGAGAAAGAGAGGGAGAGAAACATCAATGTGTGGTTGCCCTCTTGCGTACCCTCTGTGTGGGTCCTGACCTGGCCTGCAACCCAGGCATGTGCCCTGACTGGGAATCAAACCAGTAACCCTTTGGTTCACAGGCCGGCACTCAATCCGCTGAGCCACACCAGCCAGGGCTCATTTTTTTCAAATGTTTTTAATTTCTTGTTCTCTTTTCTCTTTTTGGCACCCTGTGATGTGAATGTTGGTATACCTGATGTTGTCCCCTTAAAATAATGTATTTTTCATTTCAGTTATTATATTCTTCATTTCTGACTATTTTTTTTTTATGTTGTCTATCTCTTTGTTGAGTTTATCTATTCCTCCTCTAAATTCATTGAGCATTCTTATAAGCAGTATCTTGAACTCTGCATCTGGTGCATTGCTTATTTTCATTTTGTTTTGTTCTTTTTCTGGAGTTTTGATTTGTTCCCTCATTTGGGACATGTTTCTTTGTCTCCTCATTTTGGTCACTTCCCTGTGTTTGTGTCTGTGTATGAATAGAGCTGTTATGTCTCCTGGTCTTGGTAGAGTGGCCTTATGTAGTAAATGTCTTATGGGGTCCAGTGGCACAGCTGCCTTGGTCTCCTGAGCTGGGTGCTCCAGGTGTGCATGCCCCTCCCCCCTGTATGAGGCATGTGTACCCTCCTGTTGCAGTTGAGCATTGATTGCTTTTTGGCATTTCAGTGGGAGGGATAGCCCTCCTCACCCCATGCTGATCGGCTGCAAGCACCAGCTGAGACTACAGCGGAGGAGCTGCTGTGCAGGGGCCCATCCCCAGAGCAAGACTTGCTTCATCAAGGTTCAGGTGTCCACTGAATTCACCCCTTGAGTGTGTCATTTATGTAGGTGGTCGGGTGGTGCTCCTGTATGGTCTGAAGCTGTCTGCTGGGTATACTGGCTCTGGGACCTCGTGGGAGGTGCAGACCAAAGTCAGCTGCTGCCTGTGCCCTGCCTGGGGCCACGCGGTGTGAGCTACAACTTGATCTGCAGATAGTTGCCACTTTTGCTGGGCTTAGAGGTGCCTGTGAGAGGCCAGACTGTGAACTGAGGCCAGCTGCTGCTGGTGCTGGACTGGGTTGCTTAGCAAGATATAAAGAGCATGCAGAGGCCAGATACTGCTTGTTTGGGGTTTGTGGACCTTTGAGAGAATTTTGAGAAGTCTGTACCATGAGCCAAGGCAGTCCATTTGTGTGGAAATGCAATTGGAAGTGGCTTTAGGTGGGCCTAAAAGTTAGTTGGGGTGAAGTCTCAGGGAATCACAGGGGCAGGGCTTACAGTTTAGCCAGGTTGATGAAGACTCAGATAATGGCACCCACCTACCAGCTCTGAGTAGGAAAGGCTCAGCAAAGGAACAGTGGCCTCTGCTAGCACTTTTGCCTGGGAGAAAGCTATCCTTCTAGCCTTCCTCCTTAAGCTGCTGGACACTTCAGTTCCTCCTTGTTTATCCCTAGTTCCTTTAAATTGCCCAGTGCGGGAGCTCAGAGCAAGTGAGTCTGACTTGCACAGACCCTTTAAGATGAATGTCTAGAAATCTAGAAGCCCTCTGTCTCATTTATCACAATCTCCTCTGGCTTTCACAGCCAAACGTTATAGGAACTTCTCTTCCTGGCACTTGAACCCTGAGCTGGGGGGCCCACAGGAACTCTGGCTCCTCAAGGGGGACCTGCAGAGCTGACATAACCCTCCTGATTTTCATCTGTCATATGTGGATGTGGGATCAGCCCATTTTGCATTTCTGCCCCTCTTAGCAGTTATAGGACTTCTCTTCAGCTGGATTTCAGGTGGTTCTGACTGATGGTTGTACTATAGTTCAGTTGTAATTTTGGTGTGGTGGTGGGAGCATGTGAGGGCCACCATCTTCACCGGAAGCCTCTAATTCACTTTCTTTTCTGATGCTATACTTTATGGTTTTTGGATTCTGTTTCATAGATACCATATCCTTTTGCATTTTCTGGTATATGATAAGCAGTATTCTAAAATGTTTTTGATTTCTGTAGGAAGATCATTTTCATCGTCCTCAAGCTAATGTTCCCTTTTTTTAATTCAGAAATATTTTTCTTAGGTCTTGTTTTTTTGTTTGTTTATTCCTTTTCTCCATCTTTGAATGAGGAGAGTAGTATTTAGACCGAGTACTTCCTTCTTTCATTGTTAGTATATGTATTTGCTTGGGGAGGCTCTTATTCTTGTTTGTGTTCTCTTGGGTACTGTTTGAATTGCCGAGATTTATAATTAGCTATGTTTTAGGTTTAAAAAGCTCCTAGACCAATTCTAGTACTGGCGGGTTTTTGTCCAGAGTAGCTCTGCTGGACTGAAAAAGGATCACAGGCTCCTTTTGTTCTTTTATTGCCTGACTCCTAAAATTGCAAAGAGGCATCCTCTCCCTTTCAGGAGCAGCCTGCACCTTTCCATTCCTGCTCTTCTCTCCCCCAGGCACGTTACCTTTGTCTTTCTCTTTCCTAAGCTCAGGAAACAAGTTGCTTCCTTAACTTGTTTCCTGAGCTTACACAGCCCAGCTGGCCTGCTTCTACTATCTTTGTAGTTTTGTAAATAAACTTCCTCTTATAATTGGGGGGGCGGGGTGGAAATTAAGAAGATGGAGTATGTGAAAAACTTCAGTCGTAACTTAGTACTTTTGGGGTTTAAAAAAAAATTGTCTCCTTGACTGGCGTGGCTCAGTTGGTTGGGCATCGTCCTACAAAGTAAAGGTCCCCAGTTTGATTCCCGGTCAAGGCACATGCCTGGGTTGCGGGCTGGTCCCTGGTCAGGGCATGTGAGGGGCAACCGATAGATTCTTCTCTCTCACATTGGTGTTCCTCTTCTTCTCTTTCTCCCTCCCTCCCTCTCTCTCTAAGAATAGATAAATAAAATCTTTTTGAAAAATAAGTAAATGTGTTTTCACTTTCCAGGAAGTATAACGCTCTCCTTACTCATACCACTACCCTTCTTCTTCTCCCTTGTTGTTTGAAAGTTTTTTTCTTTGGATGTAGAGCAGTACCAAAGGAATGGGCATGTCAAAAAGGAAGACACAGAATGATTAGTACTTGTGGTTCTGATTTGAAGGGACAGATGACATGACCACTGGTCTTTACACCCCCTTTGAGGCAGGTGTGGATTGCTGCTTGAGTTTTACCATTTCAGTGAGATGTTGGGAAAAGCTGCATCAGGGGCTGATGGCCAGGTACTATTTTAAACCTGAATGCAGCATTTTGTGTTAGAAAATACAAAAATTTAGAGTTTTTAAAATTTTAAATTAGCTTCCAGAGATTTCTTGATATCGTGCATTTGTTTACAGATTTCAAAGGAATCTCACTTTCCAAAAGTAGATTGTATTTCATATAAACATTACATACAATCTTTGGCTTGCAGGTTCTTTAGTATAAATTAGGTAGTCACATTTACCCAAATGTACTTACACTTTGCCTTTGATATTGTTGTCCCATATAACTCTGTAAGAACTAATAGGAAGAGATTACATTTATGGGGAGAGCAGAGATTTGGAGATGGAAGGTGTTTACACTCTGGTCACTTTAAAAATGAAGTCCGAAAAGTCTCAGAAATTGAGTGTGCTGTAATACCTTCCATTTTTGCTTTTTACTGTTTCAGAAATGCTTATGTCATTTGATTGGGAAATACAAAAAAAAATTTTTTTTTTTCCCCAGAATTCAAGCAAGAGTAGAGATCTTTTATTTAACACCAGAATAAATTCAGGAGTTGCAAGTCAAAATTGACTTGGGTTAGTGGTTCTTTCCTTCTCTGTTATTGTAGGAGGCTTGAGTTTTTCAAGTATTTCTGGCCACAGCTAAATTAACTGTGTATTTACATTCCGGCATTCTTGAACCAGGACCTTGTATTCAGCTAGTTAGTTCTGTGTTATGTGGGCATGGGTGTGCCTGGCTTCTCTGGTAAGAAACATGATATAAATTCATCTTTTTCTTTGGCAACAAGAATTGAAAAACAAAGAGCAATTGAACATAAAAGAACCGTATGTGTGTTTTTTTAATTCTATAATTTTTTTGGTAAGTGCTTAATTACCCTTTGTAAGTATTTAATCTGTAAGTGCTATAAAGTACTTAATCACCCTTTTTATGTATTTTAAAGATATCATTTATCTTAGTTTTTTTTTTTTTTTTTCCTTCCGTGACAGTTGAGGCATATATGATGTACTAGATTTAGCTGTGCCTGGCTGTTGGGAGGAGTAGAATATCATCAATAGAAAAACAAGCTCACTTCCAATAACAGAATTCATCTTTAGTAAATAGGTGATACAAGTTCATTAAGAGAGAACAAAGTATTTACTTAAAAAAAAAAAGACATAGTTACTTCTTTGATCCTTAATTTTGCTTTTGATTTGACAACAAAAATGATTCTCAGACATTTCTAGAAATTGCTTTTGTATTAACCTGTCTTCTTTGGTGGTAATTAAAATTTTGTTTTCCGTTGAAGGCCAACTGTGATTTGAGACGGCAGATTGATGAACAGCAAAAAATGCTAGAGAAATACAAAGAACGATTAAATCGGTGTGTGACAATGAGCAAGAAACTCCTTATAGAAAAGGTGAGTGGCAAATGGTGGCCAAGACCCTCCATCTCAAAGTGCTCAATGTGTATCATCGTTGTGGCTCCTTACTCCTTACCTGAGATGAAAGTATTTCAAACTAGGGCGTTTTAGGAAAAGACTTCGAGTTCGACAATTTGAGTTCTTTCTTGCGTAGACACTTGAACCAAGCATCCAGAGGGATAATTTGGGACATTCTTTCTGGTTGTTTATTGCTTTGAGTGTGATGTAGACTGGACATAAACATCTTGCCCTAGTTTGGTTTACTTGGGGTGTTGGTCCCCTAAATTTTTATATTTATCAGTTCAAGTGTGAATTCTATTACTATTACAGACATTTAGCAACAATTACATTTCCATTTGAGAGATAGTATTTGGAGTAATGTATGCATATAATAATGTGATAATCAAGTGCTTTGTATTGGGAAATAGTTAAGTTGGTATGTACTTTTATGTACTTATTGGCTGACACCTCCTATATTCAGGGTCCAGCGGAAGTAACACCACTGAGTGCGGTTGGTAGGGTACGTGAATGTCTTGTATGAGATGGACAGCAGTTTGAACATTTCACCTAAAATGTGATGTGGTGTGATATTGTTATGTTACAGAGTTACATGCTTATGATTTTGTAATAAAAGATTTTATGTAATAAAAAAGGTGTTATTTGTGCCAGAACCGTTAGTTAATTAGTTGCAACTTGCATTTAATAGTTATTAGTAACACTTTCTTGGAAGTTTTATTTTAAAGTACACCCTTGGTATTTATTTATCTTATATTGAAAGCTTTAAGGTGGCAGTGAAATTATTGCAAGGTACAGGTTTGAGGCAGACTGGTTGCTGAAATCTTTGGAATGTTGTTAAAATGACAGAACACTGATAAAAGTGAAGTGGATGATTTTATTGCTGTCAAAGATACTGGGGAATTTTGCTGTATCTTTTAATTGAGTTCTATTAGGAAAATGAAATCATTTTCTATTTGTCTTTTTTCCCTAAGTCAAAACAAGAGAAGATGGCATGTAGAGATAAGAGCATGCAAGACCGCTTGAGATTGGGCCATTTTACCACTGTCCGACACGGGGCCTCTTTTACTGAACAGTGGACAGATGGTTATGCTTTCCAGAACCTTATCAAGTGAGTTAATTTGCATTGATTAAATTGAGAATTGATAAGTTGGTTTGGCTTTTTCATGTGGTTTTGTTTTTTCATGATTTTATTTTTAAAATTTTCATGCGCATTTTTAAAAATTCTGTTTTATTGATTATGCTATTACAGTTGTCCCAATTTTTCCCCTCCCCCCCACCTAGTACCCCCCACTCTTTCAGGAAATTCCCTACACCATTGTTTGTGTCTATGCGCCATGCATGTAACTCCTTTGGCTACTTCATTTCCTGTACTGTACTCTACATCCCCATGGCTATTCTGGAATTACTCATTTGTACTTCTTAATCCCCTCATCTCTTCACCCATTCCACAACCCCTCTCCCATCTGGCAACCATCAAAACACTCTCTGTATCCATGATTCTGTCTCTGTTCTTCTTGTTTGCTTAGTTTTTTAGATTCAATTATTGATAGATATGTATTTTTTGTCAATTTATTCATAGTTTTGATCTTCATTTTCTTAAATAAATCTCTTCATTTCATATAATAATGGTTTGATGATGATAAATTCTTTTAGCTTTTTCTTATCTGGGAAGCTCTTTATCTGCCCTTCCATTCTAAATGATACCTTTGCTGGGTAGAGTAATCTTGGCTTTAGGTCTCTTCCTTTTCTTGACTTTGAATATTTCTTGCCAGTCCCTTCTAGATGGCAAAGTGTCTTTTGAACAATCACCTGGCAGTCTTATGGGAATTCCTTTGTAGGTAACTTCTTTTCTCTTGCTGTTTTTAAGATTCTCTCTTTATCTTTAACCTTCGCATTTTAATTATAATGTGTTTTGGAGTGGGTCTCTTTGCATTCATCTTGTTTGGGACTCTGTGCTTCCTGGACTTGAATGTCTATTTCCTTCACCAAGTTAGGGAGTTTTCTTTCATCATTTTTTTCAAATACATTTCCAATTTCTTGCTCTTTCTCTTTTTCTTTGGTAGCCAATAATTTGAATGTTGGAACACTTGAAGTTGTCCCAGAGGCTGTTTACACTATCCTCTTTTTTTTTTAATTCTTTTTACTTTTTGTTCTGTTTGGTTGTTTTTTCCTTCCTTATGCAATCATCCTTGTTAATATTCCTAGTAGTTAGTGGTAGTCATCTTTTTAAAGATATTTATTTATTTTTAGAGAGAGGGGAAGGGAGAGAGAAGGAGATGGAGAGAAACATTGATGTGTGAGGGAAACATTAGTTGGTTGCCTCTTGCACATGCCCCAACTGGGGACTGAACCCAAAACTCAGGCATGTGCCCTGATGGGGAATTGAACTGGCAACCTTTTACTTTGCAGGATGATGCTCAACCAACTGAGCCATGCTGGTTAGGGCCTCTTCTTTTCAGTGACTACAGTCAGTTTTAGTCATCATATGTGTAAAGAAATGTAGGGAATGAGGTATCATCCTGAAAAAATTTAACAAGTAATCAAAGGAATAGCAAATGAGTTTTACATTAAAGCTTAAAAGAATCAGAATTGCCCGAAATCTGAAATCAAGGTATTACCAGGATAGTGCTTCCTCTGAAGCCTCTAGCAAGAATCCTTCTTTGGCATTTTGTAGCTTTTCCCTTGGGTAGTTCATACCATTTCACAGTTCCTGATAGATACAGAACTTACAAGTTTCTGGGAATCTTTAAAAATTCTTAACTGGCATATTCAGGTACTGTCTATAAATCACTGCTAAAATAAATTTTGGTGAAAATATGTGCATTGTTGTTAAGTACCTCCTATGAGTTATATAATATGGTTAGAGTCAGTAATGCAGTTTTTTTGTTGAAGGTGCTTGAATTTTTTTTTTGAGCTACTATAACAAAATACCATAAACTGGATGGTTCAAAACAACATAAGTTTATATTCTCGCAGTTCAGAGGCCATCTGTCATTTTTGTAGCATGACAGAATCTGTTTTGTTTTTTTCTTTTTTTTAACCTATTCTCAGATGAAATCTCTTCTACCCTTTGAAATCTCTAGGGAGGATCACCCTTTGGCATTCTGTGGCAGCATAGCTTAGAATTCTGCTTCCATTGCATTCCCCCCATGTGTCTCTGCGTCTTTCCTCTCTTCTTACAAGGATACCAGTCATACTGGATTCAGGGCTTACATACTCCAGTATCACCTCATCTTAACTAATTGTTTCTTTAATGATCCTTTACAAAGGTCATAATGTGAGGTACTGAAGCTTAGGACCTTCACATATATTTTTGGGTGACACAGTTCAACCCGTAATGGTGCCTAAGGCTTACTGTCTTGTTTTCTTTTATAGGCAGTGGCTTTCTAAATAGGGTGGTTAGGATTTGAGTGAGATGGATTTATTAGGTCATCACTACTTCTGTAAAAGATAGTAGATGTACTCTCCATGGGTGATGAAAAGTGATGAGCAGTCTAAAATTGATGGCATGCAGGAAATATTTGAGGTTCACCTGTATAAAAGGCACTGTCATATATGTTGGTGATAGAACTGTTGATAAGACATAGTTCTTAAGAGAATTAAGACATAGTCTAGACTTTGTGCTCCAAAAATAAACCATAATGAAGTATCACCGATAGACTTTCTTTAGATAACTTTTATTTGTAAGTATAAATAGGTAAGTAGTTTCAAGAATGTCAGGAATTAGTATAGGAATCCTTATTATATATACCATTGATCTCTGGTACATCATTTTTTATGTCAAGGCAAGCTCTCTCCTTTTCATTTTTTAAGTTCTTTTTTTTTAATTTTTATTTATTTATTATTAGAAAGAGGGAGAGAAACATTAGTGTGTGGTTGCCTCTTGTGCTCCCCCAACTGGGGACCTGGCCCATAAGACAAGCATGCACCCTGACCGGCAATCGAAACAGCAACCGTTTGGTTCACAGGCTGGCACTCAATCCACTGAGCCACACCAGCCAGGGCAAGCTCTCTCATTCTTACAATGTATGGTTTAAGATGTCCCAAAGATGTTTTGGCATCTGTGGCATCTGTGTACCCATTGTTTATGGTTTATGTTTATGTTGGTTGTGGGGTTCCTTTCTTGGTAGTTTGTGGAGGTTCAGTGCATGGATTCTCCCTGAAAACAATGGAAAATCTGTTTTATTTTTATGTTTAATAAAGGTGATTGCTAAAATTTCAGTCTTCCAAAAGTATTTAGTCTTCAGAGACTAAATGTTACAGCACTCCAGTAGCCCACTGTAGTTTATAATTTAAACTACATATTGTCTTATAGTTTATTATTTAAACTATGTATTGTCTGGTTGTCTCCAGAGAGTTCAGAGTACCTTTTACTCATGGCCCCTTATGGGGTATAAATGAGCTAAAGGGTTTTTTTAACTTTTTTTTTTTAATTGGGAAACTCATTAGAGAGAAGGTAAATTTTTTTTAAGGACATCCACTGAATCAGAAGGAGGATTGTGATTTTACCTAAAGGTTCTGTGTCTCAATCCAGAGTTTTTTCAAGCCAAGAATTATTCTTGTACATATATTTTAAAGGGGAAGGCATATCTCTAATGATAGTGTAAAGCTTTTTTTTAGACAAGCAGAAAGCTCTTGAATTAAAATTTCCATTATGTTGTTAAATTGACATCTAATCTGTATCCCAGCCAAGAGGGATTGTATTTTCAAATGAATGATTATTTGCAGTACTCAGATTAGGTTAACCTTGCTTACAGTCTTGCCTGTATAGTTACAGCAGCATAAATTGTATTATGGGCAGTTATCCTGGAGTCTGGTCTTGTTTTTCTGGTTGCCATTCTTCCAAGAAAGGTATGCTGAATCTGGAACAGTTCTGGAGGTGACAACTACAGTGTTCAGGGAAGAGGGTAGAAGACATTTCATTTGAGAATAAGTTAAAATATAGATTCCGTCATTCTGCAAAAACGAGGATTGGATCAAGAAAAGGAGATGGGGGGAAGTATGTTAAAGACAGGGATGGAGCTAACATTTGGCTGTCAGCTATGATCGGTGCTTTAACGATTTTAGTCTGTTAAATAAATGGTGAATCCCAACTGCTGGTATATTTTTATGTACCAAGTCTGTAAACCTTAATATCTGTTAGGTGCTGGGATACATGAGAGGAAGTGGTTTTCCTATGTTGATATTTTTATTGGCTCCTAATTCGTAAACTTGTTTACTATACAAAAATTAGATCTCTTATTAGGAAATAGTCTAATAGTAATGATGTTAGTTAGATGTCTGAAGGGTCTTTATATATGGTTTTTATTCATTTAATGTGCCATTCCTTAGGGAGTTTTTACTAGTTGCAAGACTTCATCATGCTTTTTCTGTGGGTAGGGATGACGTAGGGGTGGTAACAGCTCACTTAGACTAGAATAAATGAAAATCTTTTTTTTACTTCGTTTAGCATCCTTCACATTTGTATCTTTCTAGATATAATTTGAGGAAACTTTAATCCAAGTAGAAAATAAAAAGTCACTTGGAACCCATAGCACTTTTTAAAAATATATAAATACAGTTATTGAATGGTTTCATACCAGAGATTTGTTTTCTTAACTGTTAAAAAAGGAGTCAGAAAATTCTTCCTTTTTAGTCAGAAAGCAAGGTCATAGCAGAAATTGGATAATTTTCTTTCCTGCCCACTTTTTCACTGAGAGACTAATCATGAACAGCGTCTTAAAGCACAGATTCATTCTGCAAAATCTGTCTGCCATCCATTATTTGGCTTTTTCAAATTGGAGATAAAATCAAATCTCTGCTTGATTTAAAGGTGCGTATTTTTCTCTGACGTCTATTAGATATGCAGATGACAGTGTTAAAATTTTTTTTATCATCTTCCTCTGTGCCACATCTTTTATATCTCTAGGCAACAGGAAAGAATAAATTCGCAGAGGGAAGAAATAGAAAGACAACGGAAAATGTTAGCAAAGCGGAAACCTCCTGCAATGGGACAGGTGCCTCCAGCAACCACTGAGCAGAAACAGCGGAAAAGCAAGACCAACGGAGCTGAAAATGAAACGTATGTTCTTTATTGATGTGAACTGTGAGATACACACTCTTCTCCAAACACAAATGTCTCTTAAATGTCACTGGGGAAAAAACGATAAATTATGGAGATTTCTAGAGCTTAAGCTTTCTTTTTATTTACATTAATGCATTTGTTCAAGTCATATAAAATGAACTCATGTTCTTAGTGCTGCTCTTACTTAGGGAGTTTTGAATGAGAGGGAGAAATAATGTCACTTAACCCGACATCATGATCTTTGACCGATGTTATAACACATGTGATGCCATTGCGGTGTTCAGTAATGTGATTGCTTATGTGTGGCTGGTTCCAGGTTGTGGCATGTTGTTACCTTGCACAAATGCTTTCCTTTTCTACCCCCATCCCATGTCAGAGTTTCCTCTTTGATCATTGAGTTCTTGACCACTAAGAAACTTACTCTGGGACAGGAATTGGCAGACTTTGTCCAAAAAGGGCCAAGATAGTAAATACTTTAGGCTTTGCAAGCTAGTGAGTCTCTGTTGCTCAACAGAATAGCCTGGAAGCGGCTGTAGACAATACATACATGAATGGATGTGGCTGTGTTCCAGTAAAAAACTGTACAAAAGCATACTGTGAGCTGAGTGGCTCGCTGCTATATGTAGTTTGCCAACTAGACAGGAACTACCAGACAAAATTGGCATAAGAAATAAACCTATGTTACTTAACTATTTAAAATATTTCTTATGCTTACCCTGAAGGCATTTAAGTCATCACCTGCCTTCAAGAGGCTTTCAAATTAAAAAGGAAAGAAAAGCTCTACTGATAATGATGTAGGCAATATCTAAAGAATTGATGGTAGCCATGAAGTTGGTTTCTAATTGGATTATTTGAAATTTAAAATCTACATATATATCTATATATATTTATAGCCATTGGTACTGTAATTAGTGCATCTGTAGTGGCTACATCGGTTTTTCAAGGGGAAGAGAATTTTTGTAAAGCTGTCATTGTGAGATTCTTTAATGGAAAATAAGTTTCAGATATAAAGATATCTGAAGCCACAAACAGCAGATAGTATGATTTACTAACTAGCATGTCTTTTGCCTTTTATGTTTCATATCTGTTTACAAAAACATATTAACCAATAATTCACCTCAAGTTTAATAGTATTTGTATTATACCATTGTTCAAAGTCCATGACATTCCAGAAATGTATCCTTATTCCAGTGAGAAAGATGGCTCAACACCAGTCCTTACCCCATACATACCTGGTGTGTTAAGGAGCCTTTCCCTTGACATTTATTTAGTAAGTCAATGTTAAATGCTTATTATATACTCACTCTCTCTTCTGAACACTGGGGATACCGAAGTAAACGCTACAGCCCCAGTCATAGGAGTTCGCAGTTTATTTATGGGAAATGAAAAGATGAATAAGCTAATAATTACATTTAGTATATAAGCTTGGGAAACATCTTCACTCTTATAGCTCTGAATATTTTAAAACTAGTTTTAAATAAAAAATAATTTTCCTTTTAAAAAATCTAAGTAGAAGCCCAGATTTGAAAGATTGTCCAGGCAAATGCTGTACACATTAATCTGATCATTGTCTTTCATGTATTCTTTTTGTGAAGGGAATCTTCCTCCAGTATTACTTGAAAATTATTTAATTCTGGGGCATAAAACTATTCACTTAGGAGTATAAAGAAGGCATAAGTAAAAAAAAATAATAAAGGCATAGGTTATTTCCTTGCCATAGAACAATAATTAGAATTTAATCTGGGCCAATAGTATGTCAATAAATGGTTGCCATCTGGAGTGCTGTGTAAAATCCAAGCTGGAAGGCATTTGGTCCAATTTTTAATTAGAGTATCAGAGGCTTGGCTCATTCCTTTGGCCAGAAGCCAAAAACAGTCTTCTGGAGTTTGGGAGTGAGTCACATTATCCTTTCCTGGTATCAAAATTTCAGGCAGAGAAAGAATTCTTAGTTATGATTTTTTATTCCTCCCTTTTTTACTAGTGTGATAAAATAACATATATACATTATTTTATCACACTAGTAATATATATATATATATATATAAGTATTTCTGCAACTATGAAGAGATTGCCAAAATAGCCCTAATGGGTGTATTTCTTCTTCTTTTTACTCTTTCTATTTTTTCTTTTAGTCAGACCTTAAGGCTCTGTTTTGTAGCCCTTCCTGGCTGATAGGATAGCTGTTTCTTCTTCCTCCTGCTATTTAGCATGTATCTGACAGGGGCATCTAAAACTTTGAAGTGTGTGTGTGTGGCTTTTAGCATGTGAAGGGTGAAGGTGGAGGAGTATCTTACGTGCCCACTTGACGTAGGAGCATGCGATTGGTGTCAGTGGAACATGAAATGAGTGCTTACTCATCAAGTCAGCCCTTTGAGAGTTGTGTTTAAATAGCATTTTACAAATTATATATTCTTTTCACATTTTCATTTAATAGTCAAAACACCTTTGTTAGATAGGTGGATTTTTAGATAGGTTAGATTTGCTGTATTTTTAGGAAACAGAGACTCCAAAGGTTAAAGTTGCTTATCCAAGGTCATAGGGCCCAAGTTGCACTTTGAACCCTAGTCCTCACACTCCAGCTTTTGGACTCTTTCCACTCTTGTTCATCTCTTTGTAATTACAGTATTAAGGTCTAAGAGTTACCAAAAATAATCAAATCCATTGGCTTATTATTTTGTCCTTTAAAAAACTTTAGACATAAAATTTTTGGCTACCTCTCGAAAGGATTTTCACCTGAGTAACATTTGGGACAAAACCAATACCATAAATAGTGTAAAATTATAGCACATTTATATTACTATTTTTTGCAAATTAGACTTTTGGCTTCAAAGCCCTTCTTTCACAGCACATCTGATAAATCACAGGAGTTTTCTTGTGTCATAGGACTGCAAGATAAGCTTTTAGTTGGTTTAGTTAAGAGACTGAATATACTATATAGCATGCTTTGGCATTTCTCTTTAAATAGTGCATTATGATTTAAAATAATTTATTAAATTTCTACCATTATTTTCCAGGTTAACATTAGCAGAATACCATGAACAAGAAGAAATCTTCAAACTCAGATTAGGTCATCTTAAAAAGGTAAATAGAAAGAGAGATACAATTTTTACTTTACATTTGGTGTGAAAGCAAGTTGGTTATTTGGGCTAATGTGTTAGTTTCACATACCTGTAGAAATCTCTTACAATATTTTAAATCACATAGCAGCTCGTATGTTTTGCCTAAACTAGCTAAGAAGAAAAGGTCTTATATCAACCATGTTGTAACATAAAGGCACCTACACAGAATTTGTTATTGATGATGTTCATAGGAGCATCTTAGATATAGGTTGCTCAGTGATTTAATTCAGCTGCTTATATATTTTTGGTAGGTGCTGCTTACAGTGGTGATGGTCAATAAGCATTTAATAAACTGCTGTCGGCGCCTGTTTGTTTTGTTCCCACTGGGTTCTCAGATCTTGAGATCTCAGTTCCCACTGGGTTTACATCAAAGAAACTTAAGGCACCCGATATAATCTGTACGTGCAGAACAGAACTAAAGAACCTGATTTTTGTTTTAAAAAGATTGCATTTTTATATGTATACATACAAAACATTTCTAGAAACTTAGACAATAAACTTAACAGTGGTTACACCTGGGGGAGCGGGCATAGAGGGGAGGGAGCACAGGGGCAGAGGACTCTTCCTTTTGCTACTGTAATTTTTGTATGACCTGAATTTTATTAATAGGCTTGGTTTTTAATGACAAAAAGTCTAGTTCTTTAAAAAAAATCTTTTTTAGTGCAAACATGCTCTTATAGTATTCATGAGAAAGATATCTCTGCTCATGTTTTTGATATGAGATTCTGGAAGGATAACATTTCTTGTGTTCTGAGCTATTTCTTTTCTTTTCACTTTAGGAGGAAGCAGAAATCCAGGCAGAGCTGGAAAGGCTAGAAAGGGTTAGAAATCTACATATCAGGGAACTAAAAAGGATACATAATGAAGATAATTCACAGTAAGCAGTTTGGGAGTATGCTGGGTTAGAGACTGTTGAGCACTTTCTGACATGAATTGAATGGTCTAGAACAGTGATTTTCAACCAGTGTGCCCAGAAGCTAAATAGCAGAAGCTATTTAGTCTGGGGCAGCGACCTCTTTTCCTTTAGATTGTCAAATAAAAAAATGACAGCAGCCAACACAACAGTAGCTGTCCAGTGTGACTGAATCAAAACTATGCCTGTTTTCTTGGTCAGATTGTCAAAAAATATATTTTTTGGTGTGCTGCAAAATTTTAGTAATTAGCTTATGTGTGCCATGAGATAAAAAGGGTTGAAAATCTCTGGTCTGAAATGATATTTTTGTTTAATAATAAATTTGGTAAATTGATTCCATGGTGTATGTGGTTCTGTTGGAGTATGTAATACAGTTTTATGAACAAAATTATGATTTGCTTTAGTTTAAATATATGTAAACATGCTAGATTTATATACTAAATATTTATCTGTACATATAACATGTTTACACGAGTAGCGGTCACTTAAACTATAGCTTCTAGTGTAAGTGGTGGGATAGACTGTATTCACATTTCCCTACAGAGCCTTACTAAAGGGAAGAATGGGTGACATTGGGCTGTTGTGGAAAGATTATTGAGTTGAGATGACATCTGTTTTTTCAGTGACCTTTAAGGACCATTCAACTGTTGAGATTTTTAAGCAAGACTGTTAAGTTCAGCACACTGATTTAGATAAATGTCCACCTTTGTTTGTAAGTCATTTAAGAGACTGAAACTGTGAAAAGGAGATGGCAGTGAGAAATGGCTTCTGTCTGTAATCTCTTCCTTCCCACGTGCTTTGGACTCTGAAACACCATTTTTTGACGTAGCTACAACTCGTGTATTTTTGTTTGGCTTGTGTGAACTATGGACTTGTCTCTCTGTAACGTACCAGGCAGCAGCAGTTACTGAGCACTCTCTCTGCGTCAGGCATAGTGCTAAGTGCCCCTGTGTTCTGTCATGTCATCTTCACAGTAACCTGATGAAGTAGATCATCTCTGATAAATACGGAAACATGCTTAGAAAAAATTCAGTTCACTTGACCAGGGACCCCCAACTAGTGGACCAAACAGAGTTGAACTTGGATCTAATTCCAAAGCTAATTATCATACAGTAATGTTGTCTCTCTCCAGAGGCATGCTGCTGTCTCAAAATCAAAATAACTTCAGGATTAATAGTGGGGCTATTTAAAATTAGGGGCTAGGTAGAAATATTTTTAAAGTTATTTTTGCCAGAATCTCTTATGTCTTTGTCATCTTAGAAAACAGAACAAGGTAGTATCCTATATGGGGAAAATAGTTATATCATGAAAACTTTCTGTCTTATAGAGAGAAAATGAATGCACCTAGAACATGTGACTCACTTTCTTTCTAATCATATCATTTCTAATCATGTTTTTAAGGCCTTGTAAAATACTGTAATTTCACTGTATGTAGTTATGTAATGGTGGGAGCATGTGGCTCTTGAATGGTTTGGAGGAACAAGTAACAATTTGAAAATCCCTGATCTGGTGTAGTCATCTGCCCCCTTCACTTGATAGCAGGGCTGTGGGCACGTCTACAGGGAGGGAGGCGGCCAACAAAACACACAGGTCTGGTTGTGGCTGCGTGGAGACTGGCGCCTGTGTCTCATGGCTGTACAGCTAATGCTATTCATTGTGACTCCGCTGTATCTTTGAATTCTGTAACTGTGTTTATGCTCAGAATTAGCTATATTGGCATTGGTTGCAAAACTGTCAGCAGCAGCTATGGTCATGTGTATAACATGTTAAATATTCTGGAAATTTTGCAAATTTGGAAGATTGTGTAATCCTTGACCTAAGAATGTCATGTATTCCCTGTTCCCGCAGATTTAAAGATCATCCAACGCTAAATGACAGATATTTGTTGTTACATCTTTTGGGTAGAGGAGGTTTCAGTGAAGTTTATAAGGTGAGTATGAGGAGCGGGCACAGAGACTAAGGGTTACATTACTGGTTATTAACCACTGAGGAAACATTTAGAATAGTGATAACTGTGGGTTGGTATCTACTGGTTGAAATTCAGAACTTTTAAGAACTGCTTTTAGTAAACTTCAATCACTAAGCAAAATATAAGATTTTACCCTGTTTTCAAGTTTGAAAAATAAATAATTATAGATTTTTTTTTAAACGGAGGAAAAACACTAATTTCTGGGCAGTGGAATTTTGGTGATTTTTATTCTTGTTCTGCACTTTCTGCCTCAACTACATTTGCTAGAAATGTGTATGTGTTACTTTTATTCTCATAAGAATTTTTTTTAACAAAATGGGTATGTTACAGTTAATTCTTATTTGAAAGACTACCTTTTGATGTTCTCCTCTACATCAGAGTAGCACTGGCATTTTGAAGGAGTGTCCTGGCTTACGTAGAGTGCTTCCGTCAGACCAGTAAAGGAAGGACTCCTGTGCCTCCAGTTGATTTTTACTAAACGAGGAACTCAGCCAGTTTTAAATATAGCTGCCATAGCCATACCATATTCACCAGCCACAGCCTCCTTAAGTTTCTCCAGATGTTTCTGGTGTCTGGCTTTTAACTGCTGAATTGATTTCTTAAGCGATCTTTACTGCATGGCCCTTGGTAATTCCGTTTTCTAAGGTGTAACCTTCACTGTTAGGTTTTGTTTTATGCCCATATGAATTTATACATGGGACATCTTTTGTGTAAAATAATTAGTTTTCACTTCACAAAAAAACAGTGAAAACTAGTTCTGCTGATTTCCCTCTTTTTTACTATTTCTTTGAGGTAATACGTACATAACGTTTATAATTTTAATTAACCATTATAAGTGTACAATTCAGTGGCATTACGTATATTCACAATGTTGTGCAACTATCATTGCTATCCATTTCCAGAGCTAAAGTAATACTTTTAGTATGCTGCTAGGTTTGATTTTCTAGTATTTTATTTCTATTTCTTATCTGTGTTTATAAGTGGGACTGACCCATACTCATCTTTTGCGTGCAAGCAGCATTGTCTAGCTTTGATGTCATGGTCATCCTAGAGTGAACTGTGGAATTTCATTACATGGGAATTGTTAGCTTCCTGAAAGTTTCTCAGAGCTGACTCATAATGACCTGGGTAGGTGTCATTTTAGAGGAAAACTGTTTGATCACCTTTTCAGTTCCCTAGACAAATACTGATCTATTCAGATTTTCTTTTCCTTCTAAAGTCAATTTTGGTAGTGTAATTTTTTCTGGATATCTTTTATTTCACCTTGATTTAAAAATATCGTCCATTCCTTAGTTTACTCCTCTTCTTGACTGGTAGGCCAGTGGCTTTTTCCCCTCTAAGAATCAACTTTGTTTCGTTGATCAGATCTGTTGTTTGATATGCTTTCTATTTTATTAACTTTTGCTTTGAATCCTTTCTTCTACTTTCTTTGTTTTTATTCTGTTTTGTTTTGTTTTGTTTTGAATTATATTTTATTGGTTATGCTATTACAGTTGTCCCATTTCTCCCCTATCATTCCCCTCCACCCTTCACACCCCCTCCCACCGACATTTCCCCCTTTAGTTCATGTCCATGTTCCGTAAGTTCTTTAGCTTCTACTTTTCCTACACTATTCTTGCCCTCCCCCTGTGTATTTTCTACCCACCATCTATGCTACTTATTCTCTGTACCTTCCCCCCCTCTCTCCTCCTCCTACTCCCCTGTTGCTAACCCTCCATGTGATTTCCATTTCTGTGTTTCTGTTCCTGTTCTAGTGTTTGCTTAGTTTGCTTTTGTTTTAGGTGTGGTTGTTAATGTCTGTGAGTTTGCTGTCTTTTTACTGTCCTATTTTTTATCTTCTATTTCTTAGATAAGTCCCTTTAACATTTCATATAATAAGGGCTTGGTGATGATGAACTCCTTGAAGTTGACCTTATCTGAGAAGTGCTTTATCTTCCCTTCCATTCTAAATGACAGCTTGGCTGGGTAGAGCAATCTTGGATGTAGGTCCTTGACTTTCATGACTTGGAATACTTCTTTCCAGGCCCTTCTTGCCTGTAAGGTGTCTTTTGAGAAATCAGCTGACAGTCTGATGGGAACTCCTTTGTAGGTGACTGTCCCCTTATCCCTTGCTGCTTCTAGAATTCTCTCCTTCATTTTAATCTTGGCTAATGTAATTATGATGTGCCTTGGTGTGTTCCTCCTTGGGCTCCAACTTCTTTGGGGCTCTCTAAGCTTTTTGGATTTCCTGGTGGTCTATTTCCTTTGCTAGATTGGGGAAGTTCTCCTTTATTATTTGTTCAAATAAGTTTTCCACTTGTTGCTCTTCCTCTTCCCCTACTGGTACCCCTATAATTCAGACGTTGGAATGTTTAAAGATGTCCTGGAGGTTCCTAAGCTTCTCCGCATTTTTTTGAATTCTTGTTTCTTCCTTGTTTTCTGTTTGGTTGTTTCTTTCTTCCTTCTGGTCCACTCCATTGATTTGAGTCCCAGTTTTCTTCCCATCACTATTGGTTCCCTGTGCATTTTCCTTCATTTCACTTACTGTAGCCTTCATTTGTTCATCTAATTTGTGACCCAAATCAACCAATTCTGTGAGCTTCCTAATCACCAGAGCTTTGAACTGTGCTTCTGATAGGTTAGCTACCAGTGCTGTGAGCTCTGCATCTGATAGGTTGACCACCTTCTGGTCACTCAGATGAATTAGCTCCGGGGCCCTGGTCTGTTCTCCCTTTTAAGCCAACCTTGGTTTTGTTGTTTTTTTTTTTGTTTTTGTTTTTATCTGGTCGGGCTGTTACATAGTGAGGGGCGGAGCCTTAGGCGTTCACCAGGGCGGGGCAGCCCAGTCGCCGGGTTGTGATGCTGGATGTGGGGGTGGGGTCCGAGAGGAAACGATGGTGCTTGCTCCCCTCTGTCTTGAGGATTCCAGTCCCTTCAGCCTCTTTCCCCTATCAAACTGGACCCCTCTGGTGCTGATTCCCAGGTGGGTGGGCCTGTGCATGCTCTAGGACCCTGTGGGTCCCCCCAACGAACTCTCCTGTGAAGCTGGGACTCCCTCCCGGCACCTCAGCCCCTACAAGTATTTTTAATGGGTGCTTTCAGGCTTCACTTCCCGGTGCTGGCGCCCTGCGTCGCACAGTCCGTCTTGCTGCCCATCTTGCTGCCCGTTTTCGCCTGGTTTATCTGTACACGAATGTGTATCCACGGTCCACTGCCTTGTGTGCCCCGCCTGGCCTCCCCGCATTCGTCAATGCTGCTGCCTGTGCGCATGGAGTGACTGCTCTCCCGGGACCACCACCAGTTTATCAATCTGACTCCGCCAGCTACTGACTCCGCCCCTCTTACCAGTCTAGGTGAATCATTGTTGTAGGACTTCCTCACAATTCAATTTTCTCTCTGTCCTGGTTGGGTTTTCTTTTGTTTTTTGGTTCTGTATTTTTGTTGTCCTTAATCTTGGTTGTGAGAGGAGGCGCAGCGTGTCCAGCTATGCCTCCATCTTGACTGGAAATCCTATTTGTTTTCATTCTTGAATCACATGCTTAGTTTATATTTGGTAATTTTTTATTGTAAAAAAACACATAAAATTTACCATTGTAACCATTTTTAAGTGAACAGTTCAGTATGTTGGGTATGTTCATGTTACTGTGAAACAGACGCCCAGAATTCTTTCATCTCACAAAACTGAAACTCTAATCGTTAATCAATAGTTCTAGTTTTCCTCCCTTTCCAGCCTTTATAACTACAGTTCTTTGTTTCTTTGAAATTGGCTACTTCAGATACTGCACATAAGTAGAATCAAAATGTTTGTCTTTTTGTGACTGGCTTATTTCACTTAGCAAGCATAGTGTCCTCAAAGTTCTCCTTGACTGGTGTGGCTCAGTGGGTTGGGCGTTGTCTCACAAAGTGAAAGGTCACTGGTTATATTCCTGGTTAGGGCATATGTCTGGGTTGCGGGCTAGGTCCCTGGTTGGGGGCATTTGAGAGGCAACTGATTGATGTTTCTCTCTCACATCAGTGTTTTTCTCCCTCCCGTCTCCTTTCTCTAAAAGTAAATAGTTTTTTTAAAAGAGTTCATCCCTGTTGAAGCATGTGACAGGATTTCCTCTTTTTTTAAGGCTGAATAGCATTCCATTGTATGTATGTACCAAATTTCTTTGCCCATTCAGCTGCCAGTAGACGTTTGGGTTGCTTTGTCTAGTCTGTTGTGAATAGTACAGCTTTGAACATGGTGCAGATACTGTATTTTTCGGACTGTAAGACGTACTTTTCCTCTCCCCAATTTGGGAGTCTTGTAGTCTGAATGTAGCTTTACATTTACATTGGTGAAATATTATGTTATTTACGTTATTAAATATTTTACCACATTTTTTGCTTCAAAAATTTTTTTCCTATTTTCCTCCTCTAAAACCTAGGTGCATCTTATGGTCCAAAAAATACTGCAGTCTTTCAGTTCTTTTGGTGATATACCCAGAATTGGGACTATTCCTTTTTTTTAAATCATCACAATTGGTTATTGGAACTTCCTTCCCAGTTACTAGTATTTTCTTTATCCTGCTTTTTCCTTATGTATTCTTTAAGCATTTTAACATATGTGAAATCTAGATGCTTCTTACAGTGATGCCTACATTAAATGTAGTTTTTCGTTTTGTTTTGTTTAGTTGGTTTTTTTTTTTTTTTTTGCTGTTCTTCGCTCACCAAAAGCCTTTCTTTTTAAAAAAAAATTTTTTTATTTTAATTGTTCTTGTACAGTTTTGTCTTTTACTCCCAACCCAGCCCACTGCCCCAGCTCTCCCCACCTCCCTCCCATTTCCAACCCCCTAGTTTTTGTCCATGTGTCCTTTATACTTACTCCTATAAACCCTTCCCCTTTTCCCCTGAAATTCCCTCCCCTCTCCCCTCTGGTGACTGTCAGCCTGTTCTCAATTTCAGTGTCTTTGGTTATATTTTGCTTGTTTGTTTTGTTGTTTACGTTCCTGTTAAAGGTGAGATCATATGGTTTTGTCTTTCACCGCCTGCAAAAGCCTTTCTGCATCAGAGGTGTGGATCACAGTGCCTTAGGTTCAAAAATATGGAGAAAAATGATACTTATAATATCATTAATGTTCTTATAAATTAAATGGTATTTAATATGGCTTTTAAAGACTTGAAATGGTTCTCTGCTCTTAAAGCCATGATGGGATACATACTTGGTGGACTTCAAACTCTGTAAGAAAAATGGAGTTCAGAAGTTTCCATTTCTGTGAAAACAGATACTTTGTTTGAATGGAGTGGTTTTTATATTTTAAAAAATACTGGTTTATATTTAGCGTAAATTAGAAGTTTCTTTTATAAGCAGCCATCTCTTGAATGCAGCGCATTCCTGGAGGCAGCTTACGTTTTAAAAGACCTGTAGAGCAGCCGTGACTGTTCGTGGACAGCATGTCTGCGCCTGTCGCCTTTATGTGTTCACACATATGTGGAAACTAGCAGATGGGTGGTAATAATGTTGGAACTAATATACTAAATTTTTTAAATCTTTAAAAACTAAGAAAAACTGTTTATTCTAAAGGAGTTCCTCAGTAAATTCTTTTGTGTGGGAGAAATCGTCTATTGTATAAAAATGCTATTTTATCGGATTGTGATTTACACCCAACATCGTTATCCCCATGATAGAGGACCTAGCTGATGCTGGATTTGCCAACAGAGGTGGTCTTTGAGGAAAGCATGTCCCTTTGTTGGGACAGAGCTGGAGAAGTGACTTGGTGTGACTAACTTCAGACATTGTTGGGATCAAAAACTGCTTTTTATTTACTGTTTACTCAGCATATATGAGAGGGATTAAAGGCAGGGATTTTTGTTTTTGTTTCTGTTTTAATAAACACAATGTGACAAATCACAAAGTTATTTTCTGAACAAATGTAGCAAAGAAGTGCATCCTGAGGGGTTATTTTTCAAGAAGGCAGTCTGTATCCCCAGCATTTCAAAAGTGGCAGGACTTGCCTTTGAAGCATGTCAAGTCCTAGTGTCAGCTGAGGGACAAGAGACAACCTAAAGGAGAAAAGTCTCGAATAGGGTGAATGATGTCCAGAAAGAGAATTGTTTGGAAGTGGCTGTGAAGGCATGGGCTATCTTTCTGTTTGTGGTGTGTGCTTGGTTTTATTTCCTAAACCCCTTGGTGCCAGTGTGTCTAGAGACCTCTGTCTAATCACAAGTTTCAAGAAGGTGGTTTCTACTCTAAAACAAGTATGTGATGTGTTGTCTTCTGCTGCTGTTTTATTTAATAATGCATTTTGGACTTTGAATATATTGATCTGTAAAATAGAAGCTTCAAGTTAGTCACCTGTAATTCTTGTTAGCATTTATCCAGAATATAATTTATTCCTTTTTTCATAGGCATTTGACCTAACAGAACAAAGATATGTAGCTGTGAAAATTCACCAGTTAAATAAAAACTGGAGAGATGAAAAAAAGGAGAATTACCACAAGTAAGTGATACTAGATTGTCTGATTTGTCCAAATCCTAGTAATAATAGCTTGAGTTTGAGCACTGTGTTAGGAGCTTTACATGCATCGTCGTTGTTTCATTTACTCCTCATAACTGTCCTAAGAGAGTCAACTTTCCATCTTACTATTGAGGAAACTGGTACTTAGGGAATTTGAGAAATAGTTAAGAAATGGCTGGGCTGGTATTTAAATCCAGACTTCCCTTAATCCAAAACCCATGCTCTTAACCTCTCTTTCGATTGGCTACAGTAAACAAAGCCTCAGAAATTGTTGTTGCTTGTCTGTAGAAATCAGAGGAGGGTGTCTTTAGTGGTCTAGGGACCCTGGGAAGCACCTGGTGGAGCTTTTTAAGGTGCTGCAGTCATTTCATTATGGAGGAGGCAGATGGTTGCGGGGGGCGGGGGACCTGGTATGCCTCAGTGGTACTTGTTTGACTTGTTCAGCTCCTCAGTGCTGTGCTCACCTCCCTTGGCACAGTTTGTCTGTCTCAGGGTTGTTGGTCTTCAGTGTCCCATTTACTGTGCTTGCCTCTCCTCAGAATGCCTCTGAGGAGTGGCAGCCCTCATCTGTACTTGTGGTAAGGGGGGCCACTTCTTTAGAATGAATAGTTATTACATGTGCACATGTGAATTTCTTTGTTCTACTAATGTCAGGTTTTGCTGGTTTCCTCCGAGCTTCAAAACATGGGAGTTCATGACTCATTTGCTTTGGAGGCCACACAGAAATAATTTACTATCAGGATCCTCACTGGCCTTAATATTGTTTCCTTGTTGTAGGTACAAGTACTGAGTTAGACATGTTGTACCCCCGAAAGGAGGAGATGGCCTCTTTTGATATGCAGAACCCTCTTCCTTTCTCCAAAAGCAGTTTTGGTGGTTTTCTTATAAATTGTTCTTTGGAGGGGAAAAAAATAGTAGACTTTTAAGTAGACTTTTAGTTGATTTCTAAATCTCAAGGGGAAAATAAACATTTCTACATCATCAACCACTTCTTGGCACATGGACCAAGGCAACTTTTGCTTTATACCTATTGGTCATCAGGGAGCCAGGCACTCTTCCTATTCCATGCAGGTTGGCAGTGGCTCTTGGCCCTGGGGAAGAAAATGTTCCTTTGGTTGTAAGAGAAATAGGGCGAAGCAGAGGTGGGAGAAGGGATGATATGTGGTTTATGCATGGCATCCTGCATGTGTACCTTACGTGACAGGCAGCTGCAGTCCAGATGCTTCTGAGGCGCAGTTACATTATTATAAGTACATTCCAGTCACTTGACGTGCAGGAGGAATGGCAGGCTGCAGTGAATGCCAGGAGCATTTCAGAGAAGGAAACCACATGTTGTTCTGACTAGTTATAAATGAGAAATGTCCCCATTACATTGAGACTTTCAGAGTGCCCATGAGTGTTGGAACAGTATATGCTTTTCTTTAAAAATGCCCTCCAGCTATCCTTGGAGCTTGTTGTGTAACTTGTGTATGCACTACCACTCTAAACAGTTGACTCTCTAGGGGATCAGCCTTGGTCGACCAAGGCCAAGAGGTCAACCAAGACTGTCTTCCAAAGAAGATAGTTCCTGTGCCAGGATCTGTACACATTTTGTCTAGTCTCATTATCCAGCTTTTAGGCTGACCTTAAAGAAAACTCCAATGAGTGTTCACACTCCAGTGTTTTGAACAGTGACGTATTGAAGCCAGAATTATGTACCTCCTTGACACATTGGGCAAGTTCTTATGGGTATGAATTGGTTGGCTTTCCCACATTTCTGTACCAGAGAGTCAGAGAGCAAGTGGAGGGGATTGTCTCGTGTTTCTGAGTTCTTTACCAGCCCAGCTAAGGCTCTTGGTGGTGCCTTCCTACTCTGTTTTCTCACTTGAGGTGGGAATTGGCATGCCTGAGCACCACCTACCTACCTCTGTGGGGTCATCTGGGCAGAGGCCTTTTCCCAGTGACACTGGGGAGGGGGGTGTGCAAAGTTATTATGACGTCCATTCATCCTTGGGGGGAAATTTTTAAGCGTTTCCACCTTTTGTTTGAAAGACTTTTTCTTGCTAAGTGATATGAAATCATATTGATGAATTTCAGCCTACAGATAATAATGCATTAGCAAAATGTCATTAACTTCTTTGAGCTTAAAGAATTTTAAATCAAGCACATAACAGATTTTTAGAGAGTGCTTTAAAAATTCAGTATGGGTGATTGCGGTGGGGAGGGGATATAAGGGGACTAAATGGTAATGGAAAAAATATAATAAAGATGTATCTTTAAAAAATTCATTATTAAACTAAAAAGTAAAATACTTTAGTGTTATGATAACATTATAAATATAAAATGCTACTCTAACTATGCAAAGTTAAGGTCTTTTGATTGCTTTTCCTTTCATGTAGATGACTTTCTAGTCCCATCTGGAATCAAGATTTTTTTTTTGTAAAAAAGAAGAGAAAGTCAAAGAAAATTTGTTTTAAAACTAAGGCTGTTTCGTTTAATTTTGAGTACTATTCTATACCTTCTTTACTCTCCTCCTTCCCCCACAAACAAAAAGTAAACTGATTGTTTTGCTTTTGTATTATTAAAGCATTAATAGGTATTACTAGATTTCTTTGACTCTCCAAAATAATATATTACAAACTATACAGTAGGAAAATTTCATATAAAGCTTTCTGCAGAAGTAATTATGTTTTATATACTCTTGTATGATAGATATTCTTTTCTAATCTTCTAGGATAACATCATTTTGGAAGTCTTAAATATACGTCCTACTTGTAAGAGAGTCAAAGATGTTAACACTGGAGTGGATAAGCTTCTTCCAGATTCTTAGTGAAGTCTCTGTATTTACAGTGCGTTTACCCCTTGGATGCTAAGTGCACAGGTGGGGGCATGGCAGAGCCACTGCCTTGCCTGACCAAGCCTGAGAAGCATGAGTGAGTGCTCTCAGCGATGCACAGCAGATTCCGTCAGTTGGGGAGGAGTTTGAATGACACTTCCTTTCATTCTTAATTTATGCCTCCTCTAGTTTTCTCTGTTTTCTGTAACTTAACAGAGAAATTGGTTTCTATTCTGAAGTGCACAAAATCAAATGTTAAAGCAAGAGTGCATGGATCTATGGATTTACAGCGTGCTAGGGTAAAAAATGACTTGAAAGTTAACTATTTAGTTCATACGTTTCTAAACTTGTTTTTTAAAACAGCATCACCTTTATTTTACCAAATGAAATATTACACAGAATCTTGATATATGAAAAAAGAAGTATGGAGCTACTTTGGTGGAATGTGGTGGGGGTGGGTTGGGCGAAAGCTGCCTTTCTTTACTCAGCATTTCCACAGGGGCTCCAGGGGCGAGGATCCTCCCGTAAGCCCCTTTTAAAACTGCCAATCCAGTACAGTGATGGTAAAACCCAGGGAGGTGGGCTCACAAAGCCCAGACTAGAAGCCAGGTTTCTTGGTCCCAGTGTAGCATGGGTTTTGATACTCCTCTAGGTGTGGCAAGACTTTCTTTTCAGAAAGACATAAAAATGATGAAATGAAGCATCAGAAGCAGCAGAAATTGCCAAAAGGGGCACCTTGAAAAATAAGCCTAGTCAGCCCTGACTGGTGTGGCTCAGTGGATTGAGCACAGGCCTGCGAACCAAAGGGTCACCAGCTTGATTCCCACTCAGGGCACATACATGCCTGGGTTGTGGGCCAGGTCCCCAGTAGGGAGCATGTGAGAGGCAACCACACATTGATGTTTCTCTCCCTCTCTTTCTCCCTTCCCTCTCTGTAAAAATAAATAAAATCTAAAAAAAAAAAATAAGCCGAGTCAAATAAAGTTTCCATTGGGGAAAATATATTTAATTACTTTTAGATTTCTATGCCCCGTCCCAATTGTTTTCTCAGCTTTTTGTTAGTTGAGTACTTTTCTGTATATTTTTGATATGCTAAATGAAATACACCAATTTCAGAAAACACCCCTTCTTTTAGCTTTATTTTACCATGCTATGAAAAGTTTTTTTAATGACTCTTGCCTTATAACAAAATGTCCCAAACGAAATGGTGCTAGGTTACTTAAAATATAGTCATTTCCTATTGCTCTTTGTAAATAAGAACTAAATACTTTAAAAATTATTGGTAATTATATTGTATAAATATGTTCCATTATTTTAAAATTCAGTATATGACTATGTCCTAATATATAGTACACTTCTATTCCTAATTTTAATAAATGCTTCTAAATTGGAAAAATACTAAAAAAAAAGTTGACATTCTCACACTTTCTTAGAAGAAAATAAAGGTGATAGCCCTTTAAATCCTTTTTGTAAGGAGTAAGACTTACAAACAAATACAGGTCCCGGCTGGATTAGCTCAGATGGTTAGAGCATCATCCTGATGCACCAAGGTTGTAAGTTTGATTCCCGTTCAGGGCACATACAGGAATCAACAAATTAATGCATAAATGAGTGGAAAACAAATCTCTCTCTCTCTCAAAATCAATAATTAAAAATATAAAACAAATATAATTCACTGCTAATTGCCTTATATAACCAGTAATTCTTTTACCCAAGGAGTTCATATGCTAATTAATATCCTTGATATAATACCTGAATATAAACATTTATAGATTTGAATTATCACCTTTAGAAGTTAAGTGGGAGCTGTCTTTATAATATTTAAAGCTCTGATATTTGGCTATAAATATAAAAGAGGTGAGATTGTCACAGAATGAACTTGAAAATGATAAAATTATTCAACAAATATTTGAGCACCTACTATTTTCTCAACACCTTGCTAGATACTGGTAGAGAAAATAGGATGAAGAGACATAAGGGAACCAGATGGATCTGAGTGGAAGGAGTGGAATGAATAGGTAGAAACAGTAGAGAAATAAGAGAATATGTAGGAGTATCCTTGATGAGTTCTAAAAGGCCAGAATACAAAATGTTAATTTTCCATTTTGTTTACAGGCATGCATGTAGGGAATACCGGATTCACAAAGAACTGGATCATCCCAGAATAGTTAAGTTGTACGATTACTTTTCACTGGACACTGACTCGTAAGTGCTGTACCACTTCAGCTTAGTAATTAATAGTCGTGTGTTGACTACTCATGGAATAGAATTTAAATCTGGATCCAGGAAAAACTCTTTGAGGGAACCAAATATATTTATTTATGGGCAAATAATCATACATAAATTCAGAACTGGGCCAGCAAGTCATCTATTGGCCATAGAATGGGTGCATTTGGTGCTGGTAAATGTTTAACTTTCAGCTTGGTGGGTAGAGGGATGGTACTAATTTGTGGTATTTGCCAGTTTCTGTGGTATAAATACTCTCAACATGTCCAATTTCAATTATCAATTAAAAAATAAAACAGCTTTATTGAGATATAACTTATATACCATAGTTTGCACTTTAAAGCAGTGATTTTCAACCTTTTTTTAAATCTCATGGCACACACAAGGTAATTTTTAAAATTCTGTGGAACACCAAAAAATAGGTATATTTTGATTCACACTGGACAGGTATTATTGTGTTGGCTGTTGTTATTTTTATTTTTTATTTTTTTGACAATCACAGGGAAAAGAGGTCAGTGCCCCTGACTACAAAGCCAGATATTGCATGTTTTAAAAATTCTTGCGGCACACTGGTTGAAAATCACTGTTTTAAAGTATACAGTCAATTCTGTGTTTTTTTAGTGTGTTAGGAGATACGCACTACCATCTTTAGGGTCAATTTTAGAACCTTTTTATCACCTTGGAAAGAAATCCTATACCTTTTGCTGTTGTCTTCCTGTTTCTCCACCTTCTACCCTCAGCCCTAAGCAGCCACTAATCCACTTTTTGTCTCCTTAGAATTACTGTTCTGGACTTTCATATGCATGGATCATACTTATGTAGACTTTTTTGACTAGCTTTTTTCATTGAGCATGATGTTTTTTTTCAAGATTTATCTTTATCATAGAGTGTATCAGAACTTCCTTTTTAACATCAGATATATTTCATTGTATGGACATAATACTTTTTGTTTATCCATTCGTTCTGTGAATGGCTTAATAACTAGCTCACAAAATTCCTGAAAATTTAACCATCAGCTGTCAGAATCTGGCACAGATTGGTGCCTGCATACCACTTACATGTACCAGTGAGTGTGGACTGTTTAATAGAGTCTCTGCCCCACTGTGGCAACCGATGAACACTGGCAGGTCTTGTAAGGAAGTACCAGAGATGTGATTTTATCATAGAATGAGAATGAATATGGCATAAATTCATGAAGGCATTGCCCAATGCTCTGTGTTGAAGTACAGGTTCACAGGCTTATAGGATGTCAGAATTGGAAAAGATCTCTGTCCAGCCTTCTCATTTTGTAGGTGGAGATTTGAGGGCTAGAAGTTATGATACTTGGGTATTGTTGTATTTAATTACCAGGTATAGATAAGCTCTACCACTGCCAGGGTTATCCAGGAGTTGAGAAATATTTCAACATTTGGAAACATTTTCTCTGTAAGAGTCTGAACTGAGTCAGGAGAACCGAACTGGGTCTGGTGTGCAGGTGTCCCTCCTAGCCTCCCTGTGTAATTCCAGGAGTTCTGGCCTGTTTCGGGCAGCAGCTGTCTCAGAGATGGCTACACAGAGAACCAGCCCATATTTAGAAATGACCCCAAAAAGAGACCATAATTACCTTTGGGAATATGAACTATCTACTCTTCCATCCACTCTGGGATTTCTCCTTTCAGTAGGGTGGCCATTGAATCAGGCATAGCCATGTGTGTGTAGCATGGAGTGGGGTTCAGAAAAATACCTAGATAGAGAGCACGTCTTCCCAGGGTGGCTTTACTGTTTTGCTTGAAGTAAATTCCTTGAACACTAGATAGCACCCCCCCTCCACCCCAATGTAATTACAAAAGCTATTTTAAAAGTAAATATGATTTAGATTATCTGCTGTTTTGAATTCTGTACATACTTTTAACTAACCTAAGAAATTGAGTTCATTCTGTGCTATTCTTGAGTTGTTTTTGTTCTTCCTGTTGTGTGTATGAGTTTTCATCAACAATGTCAGATCATCATTTTAAAAAGTCCTCTGTGAGTTGTTTGAGTATGAAAAGTGAGATTTTATTTTCAGGTTGCATTTGGGTCAAAGAATAGATTCACTACTCAGAAGAATCTGTATCTCAGATTTTAGTGTCTCAGATCAGAAAATCTATAAATTCAGACATTTCAGACATTCTCAAATAGGGTGCTAGCATACGTTAGCATGTTTCTTAAGAGTCATAAAGCTGTTGTTAGTTAGGGACTCCATGGGACTATGTCTGTCCACATTTCACTACGGTTCATTTTGAAGTTCTGATTGCCCAGAGGCCCATAGTGCTAGTCTTGAGTTTGTTTGCTCTCAAGTCTGCTCCACATCCTCCTCTTCTGTACCTTAGGTGCATTGGCCCTTGCAGGCTGTGTTTACCAGGCTCCTGTGTCAGTTCTTGTTCAGCTAGATTGGGTCAGTGGGGAGACAGAGATGGTCATGGGTGGAGGGAACACACCCCCTTCACTGCGGTTCCTGTTTCCCTTGGTGACCCCTGGATTCTGGTTGCACCGTCTCCTCCCTCTGGCTCTCTGGCCCTCTGGCCCTAGGGTGCGAATGACTTCCTGCTCTAGATGATCTCTGGGGAGCCTCACTGGCCCGTTGTCTTCTCAGATCTTTCATCATCTGTGTGTTCAGTTCCCTGAATTAAAGCCTGTGTTTGAAGTACTCGAGTGCTTTTTATTTCCTGGTTAGATTCTGGATGATAACACCCATATTGTCACAGCTTTGAATAATTTAAAAGGTGTTCATCTCTCAGGAATACTCAAACACTTCTGTTTGTAACTGCCTTGGAAGATAGACACATGACCCTTAATGCCAGAAATGGTAATGCAGTTTTAAATCTGGGTCTGTTTAATGTATTGATAGAAGTGAAGAAAGAAAAGCCATACTATGTAACAAAGCATTTGTTAGAACCATAGATACTGTAATTCAAAAGCTCTTTTATTCCTTGTGTTTAGCAAGGAGAAACTGTAGTACAGTATTGTGTCACACTGCCAGGAGGCATGGTATGCAACTAGTTCGGGGGGCCTGGGCAAACCTGAGATTTTCCCTCGCTCAGCGCTCAAGAGTCATAGAAAATGTTTGTAGTGAAAACTGTGTACTTGATCACAATATGCTTGTTTAGAAATGGGCATGGTGTGGATATGTAAAGGAGACCCTTCCAAAAAGATACCCACCCTAAATACACTGCAGTTGAGGTGTGCCTTGTCAGCACAACGGATTCCAGCATGGGGGTGTGTGGAAGCCCTTCACCAAGAGTAAGCTATTTTCTTCCTGTGCCCACTCAAGTAGCTAAGACTGAGTAAAGAATAGAAGAGTATTTTAGGGAAACAAAGAAGAAAGGGGTGAGAAGCTAATAACCTGAAGTTTTCACTGGGGCTGGTTTAGTTAGTCTTAATCTGCTTGCTCTTGTCTCATGGTCAAATGTTGGTTTATTTGTCTTTAGGTTTTGTACGGTATTAGAATACTGTGAGGGAAATGATCTGGACTTCTACCTGAAACAGCACAAATTAATGTCGGAGAAAGAGGCCCGATCCATTATCATGCAGATTGTGAATGCTTTAAAGTACTTAAATGAAATAAAACCTCCCATCATACACTATGACCTCAAACCAGGTATGTCTAACTTTGAAGAGACAGTATTGGTGGCTTTTCGTTGGTCTCATAAGTGACTTTTAATTTTATAAAGTGAGAGAATTTGGTAGGAGCCAAGAAGGCCTAAAACCATCTGACTTTAGATTGCTTGCGTAGGTGTGGGAATGAAACAGCCCTGGCCACCAGTGGTGGGTTGAGAGGGTGGGTTGCATTAAATGCTCTGGAGAAACAATGCCCTGTGTTTAGAGCCAGGGCAACTCATGATGTCATTCTGATTAAGAAAGAACTGTTCTGGCAGGCTCCACTCTTTTTTTCCCATTACTCACACTGCATAGCAGTTCCTCCACTCCAGATCTCTGTGATAAGTGCTCAAAAATTGACCACTTAGTTTGCACATATATCTCCTGTTTCATTAAATTCCATGCAAAGTTTTCCATCTTTTTTGTCTGGTTACTATCTAACTTGGATAGTTATCAGCAAAAAGTAGAGGGCAGTTAGACTTCTTACCTCTAATTTTTGTTGAAGTCTGCGTGTGGTGTTCCCTGTGGACTGCTCTAACCTGTTCAGTGTTGGTGTGAGGAAGATGGTTCCCATTTACCCCCTGGTGTGGCACGTTGTTAAGTTTGCTTTCCTGTTCTGGTAGCTGCATATTAACTCTTGCTGTTCAGTATTCTTCAGTGTTCTAATAGAGTTCACACGACTAAAAAAAATCCATGTCAGTGAAGTGATTTTTAAAAGAGATGGCCATTGTGTGATTGGGTTTTCCATCACTGAATTTAATACATTTTCCTGCCTTAGGAGCTGTAGGTGGCACTGTGGTACTACCTTTGATTCCCTTGTAAGTTTTCTTTGATTTTTTTCCTCCCAAAACTAATGTTCTAAACACGGTGGTTTTAGAGATCCTTAGTGAAAGTTGAGATGAACCTTTCCCACCATTTCTGACCAACTGTACAAGTGCTATTTGACTTTGGCAAGTTATAATTATTTCCACTGCTCATAGTGGTGGTTTTGGCACATTAAGCAGGTGATTCTTGGAAAATAGAAGGTTGCAGCCAGACACTGAGGACTCTTCCCCCGGCATTCAGAGTCCAGCTCATTTTATTCCTGGGATTTAAGACGTTTGGTATCACATGCAAGGGTTTGAGTTCACTTGTCTCCCTCTTGTCTGTTATTACCTTGGATTTTTCTCTTAATTAGTAAGTGTCTTTTTATTCATGAAGATTTTATCTTTTTAGGTAATATTCTTTTAGTAAATGGTACCGCATGTGGAGAGATAAAAATCACAGATTTTGGTCTTTCCAAGATCATGGATGATGATAGCTACAATTCAGTGGATGGCATGGAGCTAACATCACAAGGTGCTGGTACTTATTGGTAGGTATCTGAGAGATTTGCCAGGTTGGCTGGTGGAGGTGTGGGTGTGCCATATTGAAGCATTGGTGATTAATAGTTAATACCTTCATCCTGTCTGTTTGACTCTTATATTTATGTTAATGTCCTAATTTTTCTTTTTCTTGAAAACCATTTAGTGA
Source organism: Anoura caudifer (assembly GCA_004027475.1). NCBI lineage: Eukaryota > Metazoa > Chordata > Mammalia > Chiroptera > Phyllostomidae > Anoura > Anoura caudifer. The sequence continues at coordinate 60,752 of PVKU01004518.1, read as the reverse complement.
GATTATGTGTGGTCAGGTATTTGAGTTTTGTGTTTCTTCCATAGATTTGGCCCCACTGAGTAGGTTGAGAATGAGGTTACTCATTTGTATATAAAGAATGGCCCTAAATTCTTTTCAGTTCAAATGCAGGTCTTACTCTTTGTAGGTTAATGGGGTGAGGGATTTGTTTCTAGAGTTGCCCGAGGATGATGGGTTCTCAAGAACTAAGGACTTCTGAAGATCAGGATGTAAAAAACAACCCTTGAAAACTAAGTGATAAAAAGTCTGCAGTTTGCCAAGAAATGTATACATCTCCCTCAGCCATGTTCTAAAAGGCTTTGAGTCACATTTCTTCCCATCTGTCCTCACACCTCTCTCCCCAACCACCCTACCCCAACTGGCTCTACCTGCCTCTCCTGTGACCTATCCTACTTCTGCCTAGTATGGCTAGTATGACTTTTGACAGTGCGGGCCGTAAAAGGTACCTACAGCACAGGTATTCACAATAACTTTGTGATCATATGTGTATTGACAGAGTGGCCTTTTCATATATGTGGTGGTAACACAAAGCCACATATTGGAATGTGTGATTCTGAACATAAAGAAAGCTTCCAGTAGCAGCACAAGTGTTGGGTGATCCAGTCCTTTGGGTAACACATGCTATTATACCACAGGACCAGTTGGCCAGGTCATTTATGTGTGAGACTGGAGAATAGTGACCATCTAGAAAGGAAGGTGTTGATCTGAAGCAGAGAAGCACAGGGGTGTCTTTCCCAGCACATGGGGTCAGTCCTGTTCTCATCAGTCTGATCATATGTAAGTTATATATACTAAAGAACCGGTCAAATCCTGCTAAAAACAAAATTTCTAGTTTCTCTTGCTCCTCATTGTTTGTGGAGATGGTGCCTATAGTGAAAATCAGTCACTAAATTAAAACTTTGAGATGCTAGGTTTAAAATAGAAGCTGCATTTACAGTGTTTATTCGCTATGGAGATTATTGTGGGTTAGTGTTCCTGTCACTAAATGATACAAAAATACCTGCTGTTGGAAATTCTGGAAGCAGGTCTTATACCTTTGCTGTATAATTCCCTGGAACTTGGATTGGAGCTATTTGCGTGATAGCTTGTTCTTTTCAAAAGGTGAAGCCTTTTCACGTTTAATTATTAGTTTTCTCGTTGCTACCTGTTGCTATATTTGCTAAGCTATAAAAATTCAGTGGTTGGAATTTAAATAAAATTCATACAGCGTTTGGGATTAGCTTCAAACCTACCTGTTTGGGCTGAAGTAGAGAGGGATGTGTGTGACGAAGGGCTCGCTGAGTTTGGATAGATGCTTCACCTGGGTTATGATTACGTGGGGTCCATTTTACCGTTCCTTCTACTTTCAGTTATATTGAAGTCATTTTCATAATGAAAAGTAAGGTAAAGAGGGGCTGCTAAGAAGATGAAATTTTATGGGTTTCTACAAAGGTTTAAAAAGTCTTCATATCAGTAGAAACATTGACATAATAATCGTCCTTAATATATCGTCCTCTTATGAGGTCCCAGATACCAGTAGACAGGAGGACATAATTCTAAGTGAGTGTATGTGGTATTTGGTTGTTCCAGAATTATTCTACATTGAATACTACTTTTAAGTAAGCGATTTGTATGTAGATGAGCCTGAGACTCAGCATTTTTCTTTATGAGGATTTTATTGGCATGGAATATGCAACTATGTTTTCTTGTTTGTTTGTTTGTTTGTTTATTTGTTTAAATTAGTGTAGTGCCTTAAAACTGTCATTTACTCTCCCTCCCAAAGTCCTTGATAGGGAATTACAATGCTTATTATTTTTAATATTTGGGTAAAGAGCCGGTGTATTTCTTCATTTACAGATGGGGAAATGGAGACTAGAAAGTGATTTTCCAGGATTCTATTAAGTGGCAATGTCTTTTGCATTCTAAATATTTGCTATAGAATACAGCTAAATATTCTAACAAATTCTAAATTGTTACTCTGCATATGGACAAGTTCAACAACTTCCATTCTTTCCCGCCACCACCACAAAAAAGTTACAGATATATTAAAATGATCATTTTAGAGTCAATATTCTATTTGTTATATATCCAGTATAATATTTGACATATATATGTTAAAGAATCAAGAACTATAATAACTAGGGTTCAGGGAGGTTTTAGTAGCATTTGGAAGAGCTATTTTTAACATAAATTATTTTTTCTATGTTTCTTTGCCATTTTTCCCTTTGTTCTGTATCTGTATGTTCATTTCTCAATGTGTGTTTTGGCTAAAAGTTTTCATCGTGAAATAGTAATGTAAGTCAGTGGTCTTAATCATCCAAAAATGTCTGTTAAAAATAATAAATATAAAACAAGAACATCAAACTAAACTTCTTTAAAAAAAAATAAATAGCTGGCGTATTTCTCCACACCATCCCCCTTTCTTGTATCTCTCCGTTCTTGGAGAGTGAATAAAAACTTCACTCTCTTTAAAGAGAACAACAACGGAGAAAGCTCATCATCTGAATATTTTTTGCCTCTCAACTCTGTGGTCCCCTTCAAGCATAAGTTTAGGTTTTTATATCAGAAGCACAGCAGTGTCTAAAACAAAGAGTTTTTCACGGAATTGATTTTGCCAGCATGAAATCTACAGATATCGATGTGTTACCTACAGAATTCTGCCTTCCAGCTGTGCCGTAGCTGAGACTCCAGGCAATGAGTGGAAGCATATTTGTTTGGTTTCCTAAATGCAAGAAGGTGCTTACCTTCCATACCATACAATTTTATGTGGTTGCCTGTCCCGCTAGTCTTTTCAGAGGCCAGGGGAAGATGGGGAGGGAAGGAATTCGGATGAGGATTGAGTTGTGCTAACTACTAGTTTGTTTAGCTTTTTCTTCACCATTAGTCTTCCTTAGTAAGCCCCTGATCACCCTTAAAGTGGGAAATGTAAAATATCCTTTGATAATACGGACTTCAGTGTCATCATTGATTATATACTGTAGTCATTTTTCAGTCCAGATTACCCAAAAAAGCTACAGACAGACATTCCCCTCAAAGATTTCTGCTGGGTCCTGAAATCATTGGGACTTTTAAAATAGTTATTTTACAACATCATCTTCAGCTGAAGTGAGACTGACACCACTATGGTTATATTTTAATGTTTGTTGAAGCAGCTGTCCTAAAAGGGAATGCATATCTTTTAGGCTCTGTCCCTCTTTCAAACTTGTTGAATGGCACTTATGTTAGGCACAACCCTTGCAAGGGAGGCTGAGGTGGGTGAAGTAGGAACTAAAGAGAGTAGTTAACCTCTCAGTGAACTGAGAAATGTATTCAGTATTTTAAGTCTTTTTAGGATATTACTTTCTCCTTATTTTAGTGTGTCTTTTCACTGACTTTCTCCAGTTAGGTCTAAGTTGCTTTTTCAGCAGTTAAAATTCAGATATTTTCATTTCCAATAAGGTTGTCTTTGCCTGTACATGTCTTAGGGTTATGCAGTCATATTTCTAAAAACTCATTTCCTTTTTGTCCTAGGTATTTACCACCAGAGTGTTTTGTGGTTGGGAAAGAACCACCAAAGATCTCAAATAAAGTTGACGTCTGGTCAGTGGGCGTGATCTTCTACCAGTGTCTTTATGGAAGGAAGGTAAGGAAGGAGGCCTGTCTTGGGTGGTGTGCATACAGAGAGGAGCATGGTGTGGATTATTCTCTTGGAGTTAATTATTGGATTATACAAAGTGAAATCTTGAAAGTTGTGGTTTGAGCAAAATACAGACTTAATAATAATAGCTTTATGTATAAGCAGAAATTTTCTACCCTGGAGCACATAATGAATTCTGCTGGGCTGTGGAAAACAGGCATTTTTTGCTGTTCTCAATTAGATCCAGGATATGTTTTGATTCTAATAATATGTTATAAGGAATTATGTGAAATAGTTTGTTAAAGTATATAGCCTTCACAGGAGCCATTCTTAAGGGTCCCCAAACTTGAATCTTGAACTATCTGCAGGGCTGTTTATTCCCAACCACTCCATTAGTCAAAGCTGTTATTAATAAAAGCATGCTTTACATTTCTGTACTGGGAGGTGGTATCAGAAAGTACTGATTGTCACCTCTGGTCAAATGATATGTCATTAGAACAAGTAATAATCTAGGTAGTAAAGTTCACCCAATGAATTCTCACATTTGGTGAACATCATAATACCTTTTAGTGTATATATTGGGATCCAGCTGTTGTGTTTTATATGTTCCGGTGCTCCCCGTAGGCTGTGTATGTGAGCCATTTGGGAATTCTTAAGCTCCCTTGGACTCTTAATATTTTGATTACAATCCCCAGACCTAACTCTTAATTCAGATTTCACTTTCCCCAATATCTTCCCTTTGTTTCCTTTACTACTTATCTCACTTCTCTATTCTGGGGACGCCATGCAGAACTGAGAGGGGATGATTATTATTTGTACTCTGATAATGTGGAAGTGCTGCTGGGAGTGGTGGCCGAGGTTACCTTGGAAGAGTTGTTTGTGATCTTTCAGTGGAAATGCTATAGAGATGACACTAGGCTTGAACTTGATTTTTCAGAGTTTGTTAGAAAATAGTGGTTTGGGTCAGAGAAGAAGCCATTAAGCAACCCCAGTTCTTTTTTTTTTTCCTCCTCCGGCCTTATCCCTTCTACTCTTTTACTTTTCCATCTCTTGTTATCTGTGTCTTGGGTCTGCCAGTGGCACACACATATATATTGCTTAAGGCCACAGGTATCATCTGGGCAAAAGATGTTGGTTCTTTTTCTGAATCTTTTTTTTGCTGTAAGCAAAGTATAGCACAGGTATGACATTGCAGGTGCTGCTCTGGCTCCAAGCCTGCCTTAGCCTACATGTTGGACTCTGAGTGAGTCACTTAAGCTCTGAGCTTTTTGCATCCTTTGTCTGTAAAATGAGAGAATTCAAGATTATCTCTGAAGTTCCTTATAGCAATTCTCATTAAGATATCTTCTCCTTTCCTCCCTGGGGTTTTGAATTGTTCTTTTTTTTTTTCCACTTTAACCAGAGACCCACCTTTTTTTGTTTATTTTTGTTTTTGTGGTAGCCTTTTGGCCATAACCAGTCCCAGCAAGACATTCTACAAGAAAATACTATTCTTAAAGCTACTGAAGTGCAGTTTCCGCCAAAGCCAGTAGTAACACCTGAAGCAAAGGTAAGTTCTGACCATTGGCCAGCAGAAATGACTGCTTTGCTTTTTGTATTATTTCTCTGGGTAATAGTGGATGGATTACTCAGTACAAAATTCAGGAGTCATTAAAACATCTTCCTCCTTCCAAATGTGTTCTCCAGCTCTCTTACCCTCTCCTCCTATAACAAATATTTATTGAGCACCTATTAAGCAGTAGACAGTGGAGAAGGAAGTATGAATATATGACAGTGAACTATACAGAAAAGTTCCCTGTCCTTAAGGAGTTTACCTTCCACTAGGTGAGACAAGCAATAACTAAAAATGGATACAATTTAGATGTTGTTAAATGTTATAAAGAAAGTAAATCAGAGTAAGGGGGTGGAGTGGTGGGAACCCCTTTTTTGACGGCATGATCAGGGAAGGCCTCCATGATGAAGTGGGATTTTGAGCAGTACTGAATGATGTGGAGATGGGGGCCATGTATAGATTTGGGAGAAGAATGTTCTGAGCAGGGAAAAGTGAATAAAGCTCAGATGGGAGTGTGAGCTTAGCAGGTCCAGGGAGCAGGCAGAGTGGAGGGGAGACTGGTAGGAGACACAGTAGGACAGATCGTAAACTGATGGGAAGCAGTGGAAGGTTTCAATCAGGGCAGCTGTGTGATCTGATTGCTTTTGCAAAAGCCTATATTGGCATCTGTGTCAAGAGAAAATCCAAGGTAAAAGTATATGTGACCGGTATCTAACCCGAGAAAATCTGTTTAACTCTAGTTCCAGATATTTCCCCAAGACAGGTTTATTTTTAAAGGCTAAGGATCAGGCCCTGGATAGGTAGCTCATTTGGTTAGAGCATTTTCCCGATATGCCAAGGTTGTGGGTTTGATCCCTGATCAGGGCACATGCAGGAGCCAACCAGTGAATGTGTAAATAAGTGAAACAACAAATCGATGTCTCCTTCTCTCTCTCTCTAAAAATCAATACATAACAAATTAAAAAAACACACAATTAAATAAGGGCCAGGGATCATTACATTCATTTCTGTGAATTTGTTTCTGTCTTCCAAATGCTTTAATCAAGCAACAACCTCTAGGTGTCTTCTATTTTGAAAAATCAGGATTGGTATACTTTTGTGTTTTATTAATTAAACATGGGGGGGGATAGAAAATCATTACTTTATTTCATGTTTTAGATTTTTTTTAAATAGACTTCATTTTTAAAAACAGTTTTAGATTCACAACAAATTCAAGCAGGTAGAGTTTCCATATACTCCCTGGCACTCTCCCCACATGCCCCACCACTCTGCTCTTCCACACACAGACAGCCTGCTCCGCTGCCAGCCTCTCGTCCCAGCGCGGTGCATTTGTTCCAGTCCGCGAGCCTCCACAGAGGTGCCATTATCACTCTCATGTAAAGTGTGGACTTTGGGCGATATTTTAGAATTCTGAAATTTTATTTATCTATTACAAGACTTTGATTAAATAGAACTGTCTGGTGAGAAAAGACAGATCATCTATTTAAGGGCCTATATAGTAAGAGTTGTAGAAACAGACTGCATAGGCCTTCATACCAAGTGCCAAAGAGACCTTGGTGTTGGCGGTGAATTAGGATTTTGAATCAAACCCCACCCACAGGATGTCTTTATGTCTTTCTCTCTCTTGGGGAGACAAGACCTGTTCAGGTTTTCCTTTACTAGGTATGTGTCTGCTCATTTGCTTAACGGTCTTTCAGGGAATAAGGAGATACAATGGGCAACATTTACCAGTCTGTGACACACTGTCGTGTTAGTCAGTGTCGGTCTCCTCGCCCTGCATGTGGAGATGGTTTGTCATTACAATTCCTACTTCCTCAGGAAGTTCACACGAGGCCATGGCTTGTAGATGCAGATCATGACTTTAGACTGTGCCCACTTAAACCAGCCAAAACAGAAAGGGTTTTTTGAGCTGGTCTCTGTGCTTTGGGGGAGAGGTATTTAGAGGTCGTGCCCATTTCCCCTCAGCAGTGGCTCAGTTGCCTCTGTCTGGGAAGGCGTCAGTGACCACAGGCAGGTACTGCTGCCAGTATGCGTCCTTCCCTGGTCTCCAGGTCTGCCTGGCCATTCCAGGAAGGGCCCTTGCAGCTGCTGGGGAGCCTCAGGTTTCCTTCTGGGGGACCAGGATTATCTGCTTCAGGCTTCTTCAAGAAACTTTACTTTTCAGGCATTTATTCGACGATGCTTGGCCTACCGAAAGGAGGACCGCATTGATGTCCAGCAGCTGGCCTGTGACCCCTACTTGCTGCCTCACATCCGAAAGTCGGTCTCCACGAGTAGCCCTGCTGGAGCTGCTATTGCATCAACCTCCGGGGCGTCCAATAACAGTTCTTCGAATTGAGACCCACTCCTAGGCCACAAACTGTTCAACACACACAGAGTGGACAAATGGCATTCAGCAGCGGGTTTGGAACATAGCGAATCCGAATGGATCTCATGAAACCTGTACCAGGTGCTTTTATTTTCTTGCTTTTTTTCCCATCCATAGAGCATGACAGCATCGATTCTCATTGAGGAGAAACCTTGGGCACCTCTGGCCAGGCCTCATAGGAAAAGGCCCCGCCCGAGGTTCCGGCGTCAACGGCCACTGTGTGTGGCTGCTCTGAGTGAGGAAAAAATTAAAAAGAAAAACTGGTTCCATGTACTGTGAACTTGAAAACATGCAGACTCAGGGGGGTCCCTGATGCAGTGCTTCAGATGAAGAATGTGGACTTGAAAATACAGACTGGGCTAGTCCAGTGTCTGTCTATATTTAAACTTGTTTTTTTTCTTTTAATAAAGTTTAGGTAACATCTCCTGAAAAGCTTGCAGCACAAAGGCTCAGCTGGAGATGGTGTTTGACTTCGGAGGAAAAAAGTTGCTATTGCCCGTTAAAGGCACTAGAGTTAGTGTTTTATCCCTAAATAATTTCAATTTTTAAAAACATGGAGCTTCCCTCCCCCCTTTTTTATTTTTGAAGAATACATTTGGTCATAAAGTGAAACCCGTATTAGCAAGTACGTGGCACTGTTCATTCCAATCAGATGCAGCTTTCTCCTCCGTCTGGTTTCCTGTGTGCAATTGCTTCCCTCATCTCAGTAGGGGATGGAGTGGGGACACCGAGATGCGAGGGGTTTTGCCATTGGACAAAGAATGAGGTTAGAAGACTGCAGCTTCGGTTTCTCTAGGTTTTCAACTATTTCTTCACAATTTGAACACTTGACGGTTGTCCCTTTTAATTTATTTGAAGTGCTATTTTTTTAAATAAAGGTTCATCTGTCCATGCAGTCCTCTTGGATTCTCTGAATGTAGTAACTGTTGAAACTGCTCCAAAGGTAGGCAGAAAAACGGGCCGGGGAGCTGAATGCCCCAGGGATCAGGAGTCCCTACCACGGTCTCTGTGCGCTTGCTCAGTGGTGTACATTTCTTGTTAACCGCGGTGTTAAAACTTGATCAGCACATAAGCTTTCCTCTGTTAGATCTTTTGGCAGGAAACAACTTCCAACCCTCCAAATTTCGTGGGTGTGTGCTGGTGTGTGTCTGTGTGTGCATGTGCACACACACTGTGTCTCACTCAGATAGATTCTAAGTGGAGTTAAAACATGACCTCAAGGGAAACTGGTATTTCAAATATGAACTTTTTTGGAAACTTTTTTAAAAAAAATATGGCTGTTTCTGAGATGTGTGATCAACTGAAGATGGAGCTGAAATGGGAGCTGCGTGGCCCCACCATGCCCCTGAAACAGCAGAGCACTCAGCAGTGGAGAGAGGAGGCCAGAGCCCGAACATGTGGTAGCCAGCTTGGAATGTCACTGACACACGTGGCAAGAGGGTGCAGCCAGAAACACTTAAAGATGCAGCACTCGGGCGTGCGAGTTCCCTGGTGGGGGGCAGTCAGGAAGGGCAGAGAGCCCTCAACTCACTCTTGGCTCTAGCGTTTCTTTTACATATGATAAATGCCACTTTGTTCGTTTTGTGAACATGCCCCTCCCCTGTACCAGGCAGCCTGAAGGGAAAACGGAGTGTCCCACATTGGAGGAAAGTTTGTGGGTAGGGATGGTCTTGTGGAATTCCAAATGGAAGGAAGTTGGCCCCAGGGCCCTTGGTGCCTCTGACTTTCCAGAGCTGTTTTATCATGATATATACACATGTGCACATATACACACATACAGATGCAGGTGCACACATGATTGTGTGATACCTTTTTTTAACCATTACAATCAAGCTGCTAAACAAAGAGTGCCCAGGGGGTCTCGGCGGTTGAGCACAATGCTGAAAGAAGGGTGTCCGCACAGGAAGAGAAGGATGAAGTTGAGACCAAATTTAAACTTACCCAAAATAAGAAGTTCTGTTGTTTTTTTTTCCTCCTCTTTCAATAATGTTGTAAAAAAAATTTAACTTGTTTAACAGTTGGAAAAATGCTGCATCTTTAAGCCTTCCCTCTAACTTCCTGCCTCCTTTTTCCCCATGGGCTTAGTGAAGCTGTAGGACTTTATTTGTTGACTTACCTCTTCCACCCTTGTCCTGAAGAAGGGATGCCCTCTCTCCTTGCTGTTACTGGGCCTGGGGCCTGTTCGGAACTGCCTGGGCTCAGCCGAGTCTGGGCCAGGCCCCTTTCCACTGCATGGACCAGCCCCAGAGACCGTGCAGAACGTTGACCTTCACTATTCACTAGACTCTTAAACAGCCAGTAGTGGGGTTCTTCCACGATATATTTTGTTAATATGGGTTTCACTTTTCCCAAGGATACTCCCTTATTGCCATGATGTTGATTTACTTTAAACAATGATTTTTAAAATGTGTATTAATTTGTAATTAAATCCAGCCAGACTGTTTTGGCCTTTCCCAATCTGGGGGGTGGAGAGGATATTAAAATAAGTTTTAAGAAGTGAATTTCCCAGCCTCTTGATTTTACTCTAGCTCACACAGGGCATCACCATCTAGGGTGGTAGGTAGGGGAGTCCTGGCAGCTGGCCGAGACGCAGCGGGCATCACAGGCCCCATGGGAATGTGTGGATTCGTGCAGCACCTTCTGCACCTCTGACGTGCTAACACCTGTGCTTCTGGGGGGAACACAGCAGTGAACAGGACAGGGAAAGGCCCAGCCATCGGCCCACAATTCAGGGGTGAAGGCACTGGGCCCCAGAAAGGGACGAAGATGAGGGTCTGAGGGGAAGGGGTTGGGCTTTGAATTCTCCACTGTGAGATGGGCAGCTGTAAAGGGGGGCTCGCCATTGAGAGCCGTGTGCACCCTACCTCTGCGGCTGACCTGGACATGTCTGCTGTGTTCTTGAGGATTACCCCTTGTTTCCTGCCAGTCCAGGAGAGAGAGGTTCTTCTCCAGCTGAGAAGATCAGCAGTCAAGGAACTCTGGTTAAGAGCCTGGCTTTAGAATTAGGTCTGGTTCAGATGCCACCTCTGCGAGCTTCAGAGATAGCTTCTTGAATGGCTGTTTAAAGAGTAAAATAGGTACATAATGTGCCTGACACATAAGAGGGGAGTCAAAAAAGATAGTTTTAGAAAGATCACAAGAGGAGTTAAGTGGGATTGCTGGTCCTGGGAGCCAGGTTTGCTCAGGAGAAAGGGTCTCTACTTGCCAGGTTATTGGGAAATCCTTTTGCCTTGGGTCGGTGATGTAGATTTCTCAGGAGCCTTCCCTCTCTGGGTTGAGATTCAATATCAGCCTCTCTTCTATGAGGTCAAGAGTCTCTTCCCCTGGATCCAAGGCCACTTTCTGCTGAGTGTGGAAGGAGCATTTTACAGTCCTGTGTGGCCCCCAAGCCAGTGGCATCAGCATCTCTTGGAAACCCGTGAGAAATGCATGTGCTCACCTCTACCTCCCCACCCCACCCCAGCACTTCTCTCAGAATGTCACAAGTCCTATTGACCTTCCTATCAGCCACTCCCCTCAGGGAGGGGCAATTGGAGAGGGTGGCTGTCAGGTCTTGTCTAATCTCATCCAGCTGGAAGACAGATGACTTCTATTCTGTGGCCTTAGGAGCGAGAATCTATCTGTGCTCTGGGCTGTGTTAGGACCAACGTTACACGTGTGCTCTTCTGTGGGGAGCACCCAGATATGTTCATCTCTCGGTACACCCAGGAATCACTCCTTTGGGTAAAGCTTCTTAGTTTGGCCTTCTCTTAAAATATGACAACTTCACCAGTACTTTCTCTTGAATTAATTTATCATGTTTTTCTTTTATCTAAGGGGTCCAGAGCTGCAGGAGAAAGCTGAGCCCTGTGTGGGTCTGCTTAGGAAGCCAGCCTGGCAGACTGGATCAGGGGTGAATAGGGCCTGGGGCTGGATTGAAGCTTTTTGGAAGGGGTTGGGGAGGTGATAGTGCAAAGAGGCTGCAGGGAGAGGAGGGTTAAAGGAGGGAGTGGGTAGGGACTCTGGCTGCTGCTGAACTCAGCAGGTGGGCTGAGGGAACCTGCCAGAGGCTGGGAAAACAGGCCAGGGAGCAGGTCTGACCTGGTGGGGACAGTGAATACAAGAGCCCTATTGTGCTGCGGGAGCTGAGCAGGGGCCCTAGACTGGCTGGAGTCAGCAAAGGGGCGTGGGGGGGTGCGGCTGGACCAGGGACCTGAGGTGCAAAGGGGTCAAAGAGCACCTGCCTGGCTGGCCAGGCTCCACCCACCCCTGGCCACCGGTCAGGCCTCCTGGGTGTGCAGGGTAGTGCTCAGCTAGAGAACTGTGGTAACCTTAGTCCCATTAAAGCCTCCGAGCCAGCGCAGTCTGCAGCTGTGGTAGCCCCCTGTGCCGCCCCAGCCTTTGCACCCCAGGGCAGCTTGGGGAGGTGTCCCAGAGGGCAGGATCAGCAAGGGGAAGGAGCTCTAGCACTGCTGTTTTGCAGGGAAGTTCCTCGGCTGTGTCTCTTCATAGGGTAGGAATAGATGAGGTAGAAACGTCTCGCTGGTTTTACAGATGAGGAAACTGAGGCCCAGAGAGATTTGGTGCCTGGCAGTAGGTAGAGCAGGATCTAATGGGGATGGACTTCAGGCTTTAAAATGTGAGGTGGACTCTGAGGGCCGCTCTGGGGCAAACACTGCTGTGGGTGAAGGCTGCAGCTGGGCCCCCACTGCAGGTGTGTCTCATCCTGATGGGGGGTGGTGCTCCCTTTCCCCAGGCTTCCCTTACTCTCCCCTGCCCCTCCCTTACGGCTAACCCTCAGACACCTGCTTGGAGACCCCACTGGCCTTGGTATCAGCCCAACCTCTGCAGTCCTGGGCTGGAACTGAAATTTGGGGAAGTGGGGGCGTGGCTTCCCAGCCCATTCCTGCTTCAGGCTCCGCCTGATTGTGTCATCTTGCTGTATAAAGTCCTAAAATCCTGCCCCATGCCAGTCCTGTACAACTCTCTCCCTGTTCCTGTGTCTTAAGAGAGCATGAGACGCTTCTCCCAGGATTTCGTTTACACTTTGGAATACCGCTTTTGTATATACAGTGAACCTGAAGGTGTTCAGCAGCAGGGGAGGCTGTACCATTCTCTTGGACAAAGGAAATCATGCAGTGTGGCAATCCTGATAAAACGGACCTGAGCAGCAATCGTGGGCAGTGGGGAGGTGGGTGGGCTAGAGAGGCAAGCAGGACCAAGAGTAAGGAGCCAGGGAGACACCTGATGTCCCAGTGGCCGAGGAAGAGGAGGAGCAGGGAGGGGAATAGCGTTCCTGAACATGGAGGGGCCATGCCATCCCTTTATATCACAGGTAGCAAACACAAGGCCCACGGGCCGAATCAGGCCCTCCACCTTGTTTTATGCAGCCCAGCACCTTGTTTCTACTTGGCAGCAGTGCCAAGCTCTCGCTTAACTGTTAAGGAGCAGTTGCATTTATACAGTCCTAAAATTACATTCGGCCCTTTGAAGGCAACTGCGAGGCTGATGTGGCCCCTGGTGAAAATGAGTCTGACACCCCTGCTTTATATGGAACATTTAATTGGGGGACCAGGTAGGAATTGTTACCCCATTTACAAATAGGAATTGTGAACTGGAGAGAGCTTGAGGAACTTACTGGATGTCACAAAGCTAGTCAATGGGAGAGCCAGGGTTCTAACTGGGGTCCCTCTGACTCTAAAGTCTGCTCCTTTCACTACGCTGGGCAGATGGAATCAGCAGACCCGCTGATTCCAGTGTTCGGCTAACAGTGTCTGACTGTTACTGATTCCACTATAGCAAATACAATCTTGGGAAAAATTCTCTGGACCAGGTTGTAGAGTTCGTCAAGTCCCCAGCATGTAGTACATGCTAATAAGTAGCAGTTGCACTGATCTTTAACAGGCATGGTGACGAGGCCATGGGCACAGAGGATACTGGCCTTTCTTTGGAAGTAGATGAGGGTCTGGGCACTGGGGAGGTTCCCTCTAAAAGCCCCAGTACTCACAACACTTGACACACCTGCAGACTGTGACCATGTTCTGTTGACAACTGATGCTGCACAGGATTTTTAAGCCGTGGGGGACCGGGCCGGATTCTCCACAGAATTGCCCAGACGTGGCCTGGCCCTTTGCCTTGTGAGCTCAAGATCTAAGACAGATGGTGGCCACAGACGTGGCCCCTCACAGATAATCAGCAGAATGCAGTGTGTAACCCTGGCTGGCTGAGCAGGCTGTCTTGACCTCCACAGAGACTGGAACAGGGCGTCAGAAGAGCAAGCATCGTTCCCTGCTAGTGAAATACTTTCATGCTCCTCAGCCTTGAGTGGCCATTTCTCTGCCTGGAATGTGGCAAAAACTATGTCTTATATTTTCCCCACTAAACCAAACTCTTATAGGGCTGCTACCTAGTTCGTGCATCTTTGCTTTCCCAGCACCTCGCGCAGAACTAGCAATTGGTGGTGGTTGAATTTTACCAGGGTAAATGAAAAATGAGAGAGCATCTATGTGCTGGGCAACTGGGGCTGGTACTGGCAAGTGGGGGACTTTCTGGACCCATGTCATTCACTGGTGATGCCTGGTAGTTGGCTTCTGCCCTGCTGTGGGAAGGAATGCCAAACCCTACTCAGGCTGGTGGAGCAGAGCCATCCAACCTTGTTCCAGAACTTTGGGAGCCTTGCCTGAGGTCCCCTTCAGAGGAAGGGGGAAATTTGGTGAGGCCGGTGACTAGCACATTCAGAGATGGAAGCCTATAATGTTGACTTTGAGCCAACTTTTTTGGCTACTCAAGACCGGGATAAAAACAGTAGCTTAGCTAAAGCTGGCCAGTCCTCAAAACACATGTAGATAACAAGAGAGGTGAGAATGGGAGCAAGAGGATGATCATTGAGGCAGCCCCAGCGTGGCCAGTAGCCTGCGGAGTCCTGGGGCCCTAGGATGCGCCACACTAAGATGTGTCCCAAAGGGCTTCAGTGAAGCAGCTATTGCCAGAAGGGACTCGGCTCTGTCAGAACCGCCCAAGCTAACAATGGAGTGCCACAGGCTTCTCTGGCCTAATTGCTAACCATTTTTGTTACGGGCAAAAATGTAGATAGTGGGAATCTTCCCGGCGGACTGGGGAGTATTTTGGTGGATGCTCACTCTGTGGCCCTGCATCTTCTGTACCCATACTTGCCAAGAATCTCAGCCCAGCAGAGAAGAGCTACGCGAGCATCTTGGGCCACGCATCCTCGGCTGCAGAAATGGGGATAGCTTTACCCAAGACAAAAAAGTAAAAGAAAAAAAATTGTTATTTCCAAAAACAGTACCGTGATGGACAGCACAGGAAACAATAAAATGTATGTTAGTTTCATAGTGTTTTTATTTGATTACTCATGGTGAGAGAACGTGGATCTTCTCCACATTTAGGGTCTCTAAATGTCTCAGTCTGGCTCTAAGCCCAGAGATTCCAAACATCTTTTCCAAGGTCACTTAGGGAATCAGAGGTGGAGGTGCGGTTCGACTCCAACATCCTGACTCCCAATCCAGGGCTCTGTGCTGCAGTGACCTGTTGCATAACAGAGTAACTGGATTGTCTTCCTTTTTATGAAATTTCCATTTGGTCCTTTGCGACCGGCCAGCCATTCGCTGCTGGTGAGAGTGATGATGTCTGTCTTCTGGGACATCCAGTGGACAGATTTTGCCCTAGCTTTCTGGATTCAGTCCCAGGCTAGCGAAAGCACTATACTCTTCTGCGCCGGGGACCTGACATAGGGGTTGCACAAATGCTAAAACAAGAAGTGCCAAAGTTTGCACTCCGCCCACAGTACAGGGGCCCTGCCGCCCCTTCCCCCAATTTTCGTCCGGGTGGTCAAGCTCTGGGCCCCGCCTCTTCCCCACCAGACCGGAGGAGGGATCCTCCCGGGCGTGAAGGTAGCGGATGCTTCGTGGCTAGAGAGATCGACGGAAAAAAGGCTGGATAGAGGGGGCGCTAACGGCCCAAGTGTAGCCGCCAGGGTCAGCTGCACGCTGGCGACCCCGCCCCCCGCCCAGCCGGGCCTCGCAGTCCACGTCCGGCCACGCCGCGAAGTGTGCGGAAAGTTTTGCAGTTGCTTCCCCGCCCGCGCCAGCTGGGGAGTTGTGACGCAGCGTCTGGGGCTCCGGGCCCGGGCGGAGAAGAGAGGGAAACGGAGAGCTGGATAGCGCACACACACGCCGGGGCCCTCATCAACTCGGTGGATCCTCCTCTCCACCTCCCCTCCCTTTCCCCTCAGCGCTCTTTCTCAAGCCTCAGCCCCACGCCTTCCTCCTCCCCTCCCAAGCTGCCCGCTTCCCTTCCCTTCTGCCCCTCACACCCTCCTCCTGGGTTCTGCGCTCCTCCCCCCTGCCCTCCCTCCGCCCGGCCTGCCTCCTTCCCTCCTCTTCTCCTCTCCCCGGGAGGCATCACTTCGTCCCGACCCAGAGGAAGACGCAGCCCCTTGCGGGCAGTCATCACATCCCAGCGCCCGGCTGCCACAGCGCACTGTGCCAGTGCGCCCTCGATCCCCGTATCCCCCGACTGGCGCACCGTGGGCATGGGGCCCTGCAGGCCAGCCCCCACACCCTGGCTTCGTCGTCACCTGCTGCGCTGTGTCCTGCTTCTCGGGGGTCTGCACTTGGGCCGCCCCGGCCCTCCCGGGGACACCGTCGTTCTCCCGGGTAAGGCGCTGCTAACTTGGCCAACTTCGGGGGCCCAGGGCGGGTGTGTGGGGGGGTAGCACCGGGAAGCGGGCCTCTCTTCTCAATCTTTCCCTCCTTTCCCCTCACCCCCTCCGCGCGCGCGCGTGTGTGTGTGTGTGTGTATGTGTGTGTGTGAGTGTGTGTGACTAGGTTTTTAAAAATCGTCTCCGCTTTTCTGAAAGCAGGGAGGAGAGGGGGAGGAGCGTGCCTGGAGGTGGGGGAGGACCTGAGTGGAACCAGATGTGGCGGGCAGCGGGGGAGGGGAGCCCGGGGGTCTCGAACAGCTTCAGAGGAAGAGGGCGGGCTCCGGGAGGACCCCCGCTCCGGCCTTCCAGGACCACCCGGCTCCTGGACCTGCGGGGCGCGCCCGCAGGAACGGAAGGCTCCATCCAGTAGACTCCAGTCCAGTCTTCTTGCTTCTCCCCAGGACTGATGGGTTATGATTGTTTTCTAGTGATTTGTAAAGGCTTGTGTGTCTTCCTGGAATCTCAGGGTGCTTATAATTTTCTTTTCCACACTTGGTCTTTAAGGGCAGCTTGTGGCATGCGGCATCCTCACTGCTTGAACATAGATCTGTGGGCCAGTTTTGTGCCACCAGGATGCAGCAGCAAGCTGGACAGAGCGTGTGTGTGCGTGTGTGTGTGTGTGTGTGTGTGTGTGTGTGGTGTTTGGGCGCCTCTGACCAAACTGGCACCACTCCAGAGTAGACAGATCTTGGGCGGCCAAAGAGCTGCTAAAAATGTAAAAACCCAACTAAAAAAACCAAAAACCTTAAGCTGTACCTTCTCTTTCTGCTGCTCTTTCTAAAGGGTGACAATGAAGTGTGGGGAAAGCTGGACCCCCCTCACTAAGATTCTGAGCGTGGAAAGGAAAGACCCACTTCCTGGGGGGCTGGCATGAGTCAAAGCTGGAATTGCTGGGGAGTGCAGTAATTACAGCCCAGTGCTGGCCCAGCTCCGGCTTGCTTTATGTTTTATTTGGGGATGGGGGTGAGTGAGAAGGGACAGTCAGTGCAGTGTTTGCAATTTTATGCGAAGTCCAGACAGCCCCGTGGCCATTGCTTGCTGGGTTGGCCCACACACCAAGTATGGCTGTCACCACCAAAACACTATCTGGCCCATGGGTGAGGTAGAGGTCTGTTCACACCAGGCAGAGTCCCCTGCTGCTGAATTTCTGACCCACCTGGGATTGAATGTGGACCAACACCGCCCAGGTCCTTAACTCCCCAGCCACTGCAGGTTGGTGCTCACTGGCTGCCCCTGCCTCCAGCACTCCTGCCTGTGTCTGGCTCCTCTGTGAAGGAACCCAGAAGGCAGGCGAGGGGAGAGTGTGGAGGAGGAGCAAGGCAGTTCCAGAGTCCCAGAGCACATTTTAAAGCTAGGCCATGGGAGCATTGTGGCCAGAGGGCTGACCTGGCCTTTCTCTCCACAGTGGAGCTGTTGACAGAGGGACCTGGAAGTGTCTAGTGAGAGGCCCGGTTAGGGAGGTCACCTGGAGTGCCCCCTCTGCCTCCTGGTCTCTTCCTGGCCCCTGCTCTCCCTCAGGCTGTGTCCCTGCCCTTGTGGCCCCCACTTCCCAGTGGCAGTGCATCCATCACTGCCCCCACTGAAGAAGCTTAGGGATGGGGTGGAGTGGCCTGGTCTCCATGGCAGCGGTTACGGAAGAGGAGGGTGAAATCAATCAAATCGTACGTGGTTGCCCCTGCACGTCATTGTATTCTCTGTCCGGAGTGCTCCTCCTTGAGGCTGAATTCCTTCCTCATCCGGCTGTTCCTGATGAATTAGGTGGTCACTGGGAAGGGCTTAGCAGCACCATGATCCATACAGCTCATTCGGACCCAGGAAATGCTTGTGGGAGCTAGGATTTGGCTTAGCAGGCCACTGCTGCTGGGGTGGAACTTACCCTGGGGACAGGGGTGCCGGTGGGTGGCTTCCAGTGAGATGAGAGGATGGAGCACCACAGCGCCCCTCCGCATGGCGCGGCAGGGCAGCAGTGCCCGCCTGGTGTGGGCTGGCAGAACCCATCTTTTCTCCACCTCCATGGGATGCCCCCCAGTGCTCGTGTTAATTTGTTAATTTGTTAAATGACTGCATTGCAAAAAGATGATTTATTTTTAGAGAAGAGGGGGAGGGAGGGAAAGGGAAAGAAACATTGACGGGTTGCCTCTCCCACTGGCATACACCCCGACAACGGGGGACCAAACCTGCTCCCCAGGCATGCGCCCTGACTGGGAATCAAACCGGTGACATCTTGCTTTGTGGGGAGGATGCCCAACACACTGAGCCACACCAGTCAGGGCTAAAGGACTGTGCTTTTAAATAGCATTCATTGTTCAGTGTCGAGCCAAAGACTTGAGGAGGATGGAAGGTACAGAAAACTGTATGGTGCATCCTTGGAGAAAAGGAATTGTTGCTGGGGGATGAAGCATGGCCTATGGCACCGGGAGGGGAGGCAGGGTTCCACTTGGTGGGGTGCCTGCTCGCAGCAATGGGCCGTGCTCAGTTCTTCATGTGCAGTTTCTCATTTCATTCTGATAAGAACCCAAGGAAGGAGGCCTTGCGGGGCCCATTTTGCAAATAAGAAAATGGAGGCAAAAAGGGGTTTCATCATTTACCTTGGGTCACACAACGAGTACGTGGAAATTGGGGGCCGCACGTATTTAGTGTCTGGAGGCTGAAGAAACTGGGGCAAAGGTTCAGCGGGGCACCCTGGAGGGAGGCTGGGTGAGACCAGGCTTTGCAGAGGCAGAGGGGGCGAGGCCAGGAAGGTGGGCTGGGCTGTTCTGGGGGTCATGTGGCAGCTGGCTGGGCCGGGGTGGAGAGTTCCTGAGTGGGGTGGGTTTGGGGGGAACCTTGAGCGAAAGAAGCCAGAATGGGGGAGTGAATTGCCAGCTGGCAGTGGGGGTCCCTGGAGAATCCCTGCAGGTTTCCAAGTGGGGGAGTGAGACGCAGATTGGAGAGTGGCTGGGAGCTCCAGGGATGCAGGTGGAGGAGTGGGGAGATATGGGAAATCGTCCCATGAGGACAGATTCTGCTATCTGAAGGACAGGGAGGGAGGCGTTCCTTCTGAAAGGCATCAGGTACTTGTGGCTACTGCCAGAGTCAGCCCGGCAAACTGCCTGCACCTCCCCCCCCACCCCAGTCTTGAAGGTCTTCCTTATTCCAACCCAGTCCCCTTCTGTGAGCTGCCAGGGCAGGGGTGGTGCCCACATGAGCTACGGTTGGTGCTAGCATCCTTCCTCGCACCTGCCCCCCTCTGCCCCCCAGGTCCGCCTGGGCAAGGTGAGGGTGCAGGCAGGGGAGGAGGAAGCCCTGGTCTTGGCCCCTGTTTGTTCGAA
Organism: Anoura caudifer; assembly: GCA_004027475.1. NCBI lineage: Eukaryota > Metazoa > Chordata > Mammalia > Chiroptera > Phyllostomidae > Anoura > Anoura caudifer. Next base: position 41,207 of record PVKU01004518.1, on the reverse strand, counting down.
TGTGAGAATCTTGGCTTTCTGATGCCTTCATGGTAGAGTGATTTGGGCTGATGAGATGATTTCAGAAGTTCCTGGAAATTCTCAGAAGGGTATTCATCTGCATTCACCACTAAGTTAAGCATTAAATAGGCGCCCCTGCTGCATGTACAGGCACGGCCCTTCTACACCTCCTCGCCCTAGGAGGGTGTTACCATTTGTACACACGGACAGCACATCAGAATGTGAAATCGTTTGCTCAAGACCACCACCATACCACTTGAAAGTGGTAAGGCAGGATTCGAACCCAGGTGTGGTCGCTGAGCCTGAAATGAAGCACTTCGAGGGTGTATGCTAGGAAGGACTGGAGAATTCTGCTTTATGGGTTTTCCCCATGGCTCTAAGCCCCTGGAGCATCTCTTGCTGTGTCCTCCTGAGAGGAACTCCAGGAACAGTGTAGAGGGGGCGGCTCTGTTACATTTGACTGCCTGGGCACTTGTCTCTCCCCCAGTTCAGTGGGCCCAAGAGGCAGGGCCCAAGCCTTGCTAAGTGTCCTCAAGGTATGTGAGGTACCCACCTTGAAGAGGCCATAGATTAAGCGAGTGACGGAAGGGGCCTGATGGAGGAGGAGCCAGCCCCAGCCCAGTGCCCCAGCCTCCCCGAGGTCAGGGATGTGTGTGTTCCTCCTTCAGTCAGTGAATGTTTACTGAGCCTGCGCAGTGCTGAGAACGGGGATGACCGGGGCCTGGTCTGTGGAGTCCACCTCGGAGTCCCCCCCACACCTCCAGTGGGGGTCCCTGCCCTTGGAGGGCCTGGGCTTTGCTGAGGGGGAAAGTGTCTTTCTGCTTAGTCCTTCATGAGATGGGGAGGGACTCCTTCCTTCGACTGGATCCTGTGAGTCTGGGTGGGGCGGGCCATCGAAGCGGAGGGGCAGCTGTGGGAGCTTCCTGCAGCCTGCACATCCCCCTTACTCCTCAGTTAGGGGTGGTGTCAGTGAACAGGCAGACTGCACGAAGGCATCTGTGGCCCCGGGGACCTGCAGGCATCAGCAGCTCCAGCCCCTTAGGAGATAGATTGGGGTGACTCCCTGAACTTGACCATGGGCCCATAGGGAACTTCAATGGTTGGTTCCTTTCCTCTTCTTTGGACTTCTGGGTCCGCTCTCCCTAGCCCCTTGACTATGCAGCCCCTGCCCACCCTGCTTGGCTGGGCCCTTGTTCTCTGCCTCAGCCCCACCCCTCCCCCGGAGCAGTTTCTCTGACTCTGCATTCTGCACCCACAGCTCTGGTTGTGCTGGTAGAGGGTCTTTTTGGCTGTGGAATCTCAGCTTCTTCTCAGGTCACTGGCCCCCGCTTCCCCCACACCCCATGCCTTCTCTTCAGCACAGTCTGCTCCATCCTCCCTGAACCACTGTCTCCCCACCTCCAGGCCTTTGCGCACAGCGGTCCCCCTGCCTAGGACGCCCTTCCCCTCTTGCTCCCTGGCTGCACCTGCCCATTCCAAGGGGTCCTGATCACTGCCTTGTGGGATTGAGTGGGCTGAGGAGTGACAAGCACCCAGATGTCACTTGTGGATAAACCCCAGAAATAGGGGGGATCTCCCTTTGTTTCTCCAGGATTACCACCAAGAGGACATGGTGAAAAGCTTCTGTGGTGGGCTTGGAGCTCCTCTAGGGAAACACGCAAAGCTCTTTTCCCAGCCTTCCCCGACTTCCTCAGCGAGTGTTAGGGAGGGGAAGCAGATGTCAGGCTCCCAGTGTAGACTGAGGCAGGAGTGGGCGTGGCCAGGAGCGTTCCCACTCAAAGTCCTCTGGAAATGGAAACTGGGACAGGATCAGTGGGACCATAACATTGTGTAAAGGTTGTATTTATTTTTAGAGAGAGTGCAAGGGAGGGAGAAAGAGAGGGAGAGAGACATCAGCTGGTGGCCCCTCACAGGTGCCCCAAATGGGGACGGGGGCCACAATCCAGGCAAGTCTTTCTTTCCAGCGCTCCTCTGGCATTTCATCACTGTCCCCCACCTGCTGGAGCCCCTTCCTCCCTTCAATTCCTGCACAGGTTCCAGTGCAGGACCTTGGACACCGTGGCATCTAGTGAATATTTATGTATTTATTTAATATTTTATTATTTATTTTTAGAGAAGGGGGAAGGAGGGAAAGAGAATGAGAGGGAGAGAGAAACATCCATCAGAAGCATCAGTCAGTTGCCTTGCATCCTGACCAGGGACTGAACCTGCAACCCAAGCACACACCCTGACTGGGAATTGAGCTGACGGCCCTTCGCTTTGAGGGATAACACCCAACCGAGGCACACCAGTCAGGGCATAGTAAATATTTATTGAAACAAAGAAAAAAATAAAGAAAGGCCAAATAGGTGTTCCAAAGATCTCCCCCCCCGCCCCAGTTTTATTGAGATATAATTAACATATAACATTTATTAGTTTAAGGTAAAACATAACGCTTTGATATGATATATTACAAAATGATCGTCACAGGTCAGTAGCCATCATCACCTCACGTAGTTACAAAATGTTTTTTCCGTGTGATGGGAATTTTTTCTTTGCAGTAGAAAGGCAGTGAGGAGAGTCATCCTTCCAGAGTTTCAGATGATGTCACAATCATAAAAAACATATGGCACGGAATACACAGAACATATTCCAATGGGCTGAAATAAATCCCAGTAGACTTACGCTGTTATAAGAAGTTAATACGAGACACACCAGAAAAAACACGCTAATGGGAAAAGGAATCTTTCCTTTTATAGTTATTGGACAACTGGATTATAATTTTAAATTTTAGGGAGGGATAGTGGGGGGAGGGGAGAAGGGTTTTCAGGAACAACAATAAAGGACACGTGGACAAAACCAAGGGGGGGTGGAAGCAGGGGAGGGAGGTGGGGATGGCTGGGGTGGGGGGTAAATGCAGACAACTATAATTGAACAACAATGAAATAATTTAAAAAATTTAATCTCAACTATAGCTGATCATCTTTGAGGAAAGAAAGTTGTCACACAGAAAGTGCAAAGATCTCTAGGAGTTAAAGATGTAATTTTCTTTAAATGCGTAGTTAGACCCGTGAAAACAGAAAGCCTGATCTCGGCAGAGCGACGCGCGCCGGGATGTGGGACGGGGGCCTGCAGACTGGTCCAGTCTCTCAGGATTTGGTCTCAGACGATATGTCAGAAACCAGATATGTGACACTTTGCAGCCTTTGACTTCCTAATCCCACTTTTGGGAATTCATAAGGCATGAGTCCTGCAGAGAAAAAAAGTTCATAGAAGTGCTCTTCGTGGTTGCAAAAGAAATTGGAAACCATCTAAACGACTGACAAGAAAAGCACAGCTAAGCGAAGTAAGACTCCTTAACCCGACAGACAACGTACGTACGTGGCTACCTGGGTGGCAAATACACAGCTAACGCCGATGCCCAGGGAGCTGTCTGAGAAGGAAGCTCATGGCCACGGGGCAGTCTTACGTCACACGCACCCAGGAACAGCTGGGTGGAGATGCATGCCTGATCGCTGGTGTCCATTTATCCATTCATCAGCTGTTTCGTTTTTGTTTTCCTGAGCACTGACAGTGTGCTGGGCATGGTGTTTGCTGTTTGGTGTTCGGTGAACACATCAGAAACGGTTCCTACCTTCCCAAAGCTTGTATTTTGAGAGCAGTTCCCCAAAATGGAGAGCACAGGGTCCATAACCTGTCTGACCTGAGAGCACACCCTGAGTCAGACCAGCCTGGGGCCGTAGCCGTTCAACAGGAAACAGCTGTGCAGCCGGTGGCAGCACTGAGGGCAGGGTTTTCTGGTGTGACCCCATGAGTGCTCACCCTCGTTTCTGAAGGCTCTGAGACTGTACGAGCGCTGGTGTTTTGGAAAAAGTCTGGAAGCAGCACTGTTTAGAATAGCCAAAACAAAACCAAAATTGCACATTAAAAGAAATAATGGATAAGTTTTAGATGCAGACACACAGTGAAGTGTAATGCTGCTGTGACTGGATGAACCTTGGCTACGTGCGTTGTCATGGGTGCGTTTCAGAGATGGAACGTGGAGTGGAGTGGGGGGAATCCCAGGACTACGTCGGTGTTAGACCCTCTGAAACTATGGGAAAGTTGAAAAAAATACATAATGCAGTGAGGAGCTATGTAGTCCTCACCTAGAAGAACTGACTCTTAACATTTTGCCACACTTGCTCTACCTCGTGTGTGTGTGTGTGTGTGTGTGTGTGTGTGTGTGTGATGAAGCTATAGGCAGTTGTAGATGGGATATTTCACACCTAAATACTTCACTGTGTATCAACTAAAAACAAAGACATTCTGTAGAACCGTAATGCCATAATCATACATACAAGAAATATAACACATAAAATTCATTTTTCTAATATGCAGTCTGTGTTTGGATTTCTCCAGTTGTTTTCTTTCTTTCTTTTTTAAACAACTGTCCAGGGTCCAAAGTGGCATCATGTCTCTTTAATCTCCTCAATCTACATAGTTGCTTGGCCTCTTTGTCTTTTTGTTTTTTAAAGATTTTACTTATTTATTTTTTTGGAGAGGGGAAGGGAGGGAGAAAGAGAGGGAGAGAAGCATCCATGTGTGGTTGCCTCTCGCCTGCCCCACACTGGGGACCTGGCCTGCAACCCAGAACCGGGGCCTTTTCAGCTTATATGCCAGTGCGCAGTCCACGGAGCCACACCGGCCAGGGCTCCCGTTGTAAAGGACGAGCTGGAGCCCTGGCACTGGTAGCTCAGTTGGTTGGAGCGGCGTCCCAATACGCCAAGGTTGCAGGTTTGATCTCCTGTCAGGGCACCCACAAGAGGCAACCAATGGATGCATCAGTGGGGGGAACAATGAGTGAGTGCTGCTCTCTCTCCCCCTCTGCTTCCTCTCTCTAAAATCCATACATTAAAAAAAAAGGACAAGTGGGTGTTGGGCTTCCTTCCCTTGCAGGCCGTTGTAGGAGGCTCAGCCTTAGAGCACGTTCTCCTGAAGAAGCTCTCGTTCAGGGTGCTCGCTGGTTCGGAGCTCTTCCCATGGACAGCCTCCCGAACACAAGCCTCTTCCTTCTGCACTGGTCAGCCGAGCGTTTACAGAGGAGGCCATGGGAGAGGACCCCCACACCATAACACAAGCTCATACTTAGCAGCAGGACAGGGAATTCTCCAGGCGTAGGATGGCAGCACACGTGGGTGAGGCCGGAGTACAGATGAGAAAAGCGAGGGGTGCAGGGTGCGCTTGCTGCGTTTTAAGAACTTTATGACGTGTCTGTGTAACATTAGGCAATAAATGAGGACTGGAGACTCCGTGACTATTTACTGAGCGCACGAAACCTGCTGGGGTCAGTATTACCCGACTGAGCCAAAGAGGCTGCGGTCCAGGATCACATATCCAGTGAAGGGCATTCTTCCAATGGCATTTTCTCACTTCATGTCACTGTAGTCTCATCTTGGTAATTCTCACAATACTTCAAACTTTTTTTTTATTATTGTTAATTTGTTACTGTGATCTGTCATCAGAGTGACCTTTAATGTAACTATTGTAATTGCCTTGGGGCACCACCAAGTATGCCCAAGTAAGGAGAACTTAATCCGTAAAGGTTGTGTGTGTTTTTTTTTAAATATATTTTATTGATTATGCTATTACAGTTGTCCTTTTTCTCCCCCATCCTTCCCCTCCACCCTGCACACCCCCTCCCACCCACATTTCCCACTTTAGTTCATGTCCGTGTGTCATAAATTCTTTAGCTTCTACTTTTCCCACGCTATTCTTGCCCTTCCCCTGTCTATTTTCTACTGACCATCTGTGCCACTTCTCTGCACCTTTTCCCCCTCTCTCCTCCTCCCACTTCTCGGTTGATAACCCTCCATGTGATCTCCATTTCTGTTTCTGTTCCTGTTCTACTTGTTTGCTTAGTTTACTTTTGTTTTAGGTATGGTTGTTAATATCTGTGAGTTTGCTGTCTTTTTACTGTCACATGGTTTATCTTCTTTTTCTTAGATAAGTCCCTTTAACATTTCATGTAATAAGGGCTGAAAGTCAAGGACCTACATCCAAGATTGCTATCCAGCGAAGGTTGTGTGTGTTGACTGCTCTGCCCACTAGCTGTTTCTCTCTCTCTCTCCCTGTCTCCCCTCCCCCGTACCCCTCGGGTCTCCCTTTCCCTAAGACACAACAATATTGAAATTATGCTAATTAATAATCCTACAATGACCTCTTAAATGTTCAAGTGAAAGGAACAGTGACAGGTCTCTCACTTTAAATCAAAAGCTAGAAATGATTAAGTTACTGGAGAAGGCATATTAAAGGCCAAAACTGACCCAGGCCAAAGGTTAGGCCTCTTGCACCAAATTGTGAGCCAAGTTGTGAATGCAAAGGATAGCTCTTGAGAACAAATGATAACAAAGTAAAACAGTCTTATTGCTGATGCGGAGAAAGTTTCAGTGGTTTGGATAGAAGATCAAACCAGCCACAACATTCCCTTGAGCCAAAAAGCCTCATCCCAGGAAAGGCTCTAATTCTTTCCAGTTCTGTGAAGGCTGAGAGAAGGGTGGAAGCTGCAGAAGGAAAGTTTGAAGCTAGCAGAGGTTGGTTCATGAAGTTTGAGAAGATAAGCTGCTTCTATAACATAAAAGTGCAAGGCGAAGCAGCAGTGCTGACGTAGAAGCTGCAGCACGCTGTCCAGAAGATCTAGCTAAGATAATTAATGAAGGCGGCGACACTGAGCAGGTTTTCAATGCAGATAAAACAGCCTTATATTGAAAGAAGATGCTATTTATGACTTTCATATTTAAGAGAGGAGAAGCCAATGCCTGGCTTCAAATCTTTAAAGGACAGGTTGACTCTCTTATTAGAGGCTAGTCCAACTGCTGACTTTTTGTTAAAGCCAGTGCTCATTCACCATTCTGAAAATCCTAGGGCCCTTAACAGTTATGCCAAATCAACTCTGCTTTGCCGTATAAATGGAACCACAAAACCCAGATGACAGCTCTGGCTGGGTAGCTCAGTTGGTTAGAGCATAGTCTCGATATGCCAATGTTGTGGGTTCGATCCCTGGTCAAGGCATATCATATACAAGGAAACAACCGATGAATGCATAACTGGAACAACAGATTGATATTTCTCTCTCTGTCTCTAAAAAAATCAATCGATTAATTTTTGTAATAACCTGGATGACAGCACGTCTATTTACAACATAGTTTACTGAATATTTTAAGCCCACTGTTGAGACCTGCTGCTCAAGGGGGAAAAAGATTTCTTTCAGAATATTACTAACAATGCATCTGGCCACCCAAGAGCTCCGATGGAGATGTTCAATGAAATTAATGTTGTTTTCATGCCTGCTAACACACATTCATCCTGCAGCCCACGGATCAAGGAGTAACTTTGACTTTTCACACCTTAATATTTAAGAAATACATTTTTTTAAGGCTGTAGCTGCCATACATAAGAACTCTGATGGATCTGGGCAAAGTAAATTGAAAACTTTCTGGAAAGAATTCAACATTCTAGCTGCCATTAAGAACAGTTTGGAGGAAGTTGATTCCGACCCTCATGGATGATGTTCAGGTTTCCAGACTTCGGTGGGGGCCTGCAGATGGGTTGGAAATAGCAAAGAACTAGAAGTGAAACCTGAAGATGTGAGGGAATGGCTTCAACCTCCTGCTTAAAGCGTAAAGGATGAGGCGTTCCTTCCTGTGCATAGAATCTACTGGTGAAGATGTTGTGAAGATCGTTCAGGTGACAACAAAAGATTTAGATAATCACGCATAAAAAAGTGAGTACTACATAAACTTAGTTGATGAAACAGTGGCAGGGTTTGAGAGGATGGCCCTCAGTTTTGAGAGTTGCTCTCCTGTGGCCACAATGCTATCACACAGTGTTGTACGCTTGCTGTGGAGAAACCAGTCATGTAAGAGGGCGTCCATGGGCATGTCAGCTTTTGTTGTTGTCTCATTTTAAGACATTGCCGCAGCCACCCTGACCTTCCGCAGCCACTGCCCGATCAGTCAGCAGCCATTGACACTCAGGCGAGACCCTACACACTGAAAAGGTGATTCACTGAGGGCTCGGGGGACGCTTAGCTTTTTTAGCACTACAGTATTTTTAAATTAAGGAATGTACAGTACATTTTTTTAGAATGCTAGTGGATGCTTAATAGACTACAGAATGGTGTAAACATAACTGTTACATACATGGGGAAACCAAAAAGTGCCTGTGACTTGCTTTATTGCCGTGGTCTGAACCTGAACCCATGATACGACTGAGGAATGCCTGTACTATCTGCTTACGTACTTCTCTCCTGTCTCCCTCCCTGTTCTGCCTGCACCCACTGCCAGTCTCTGTTTTGTGTTTATTCATCCCTTGCTTTACAAAATTATAATTCTTGCCCTGGCTGCTGTGGTTCAGTGGATTGAGCACCAGCCTACAAACTGAAAGGCCACCTGTTCGATTCCCAGTCAGGGCACATGCGTGGGTCGCAGGCCAGGTCCCCAGTAGGGGGCATGGGAGAGGCAACAGAGCCATGTATCTCCTGTACATTGATGTTTCTCTCCTCTTTTTCTCCCTCCCTTCCCCTCTCTCTAAAAGTAAATAAATAAAATCTTAAAAATATTTTTTTAAGTTCTTCTTCCCTTTTATTGATTCCAGAGAGAGGGGAAGGGAAGGAAAAAGCGAAGGAGAGAAACATCAGTGTGAGAGAAAAACATCTACTGGTTGCCTCTTGCACGTGCCCTGACTGGGGCACCTAACTGGCAACCCAGGCACGTGTCCTGGCCAGGAATCGAACCTGCAGTCTTCAGTTTGCAGTTCAGCACCCAACCAAATGAGCCACTCTGTGGCAAAAAAATTTAATTCCTTTAAAATTTTTTTTTATTTTATTTATTTGTAGAGAAAGGGGAAGGGAAGGAGAAAGAGAGGAAGAGAAACATCAATGTGTGGTTGCTTCTCATGCACCCCTCAATGGGGACCTGGCCTGCAACCCAGGCATGTGCCCTGACTGGGAATTGAACTGGCGAACCTGTGGTTTGCAGGCTGGTGCTCAATCCATGGGGCCACACCAGCCAGGGCAAAAAAAAAATTAATTCTTGAAGTATGATATCGATACAGGAAAGTGAACACATCATGAATGTCCAGCTCAATGAATTTTCACAAACTGAACACACCCATGTAACCAACCCTCAGATTCTGCAAATAACACTACTAGTATCCCAAACACTCTTAAACATTTTCCACAGGCTTAGTAGACACGGGTATTTCTTCTTTGTGAGCCATCTGTTTAAATCCTTGATTATTGTATCTCTGTAGGTCTTAGCACCTTACATTGATCAGGGTCTATATTTTTCTCATTGGCTTATATGAGTTTCTTGCCATATGTGTTACAAATATCTTTCCCTTGTTTGTTGTTCATTTAAAATTTTTATTTCAGGGTATATATTTTTATCCCTTCTTCTCTTCCATACACTTGGCACCTCTGGTGAAGTTCACAAAACCCTTTGGGGTCAAACTGGGTTCTCCCCTTCATGGAGGGCTAGTGTTCACCCTGCCATGCACCCCTCGCTGTCTGTCTGGCCCTCCTTCCTCCCCGAGGCCCCCAGTAGCGCATCTGACCTGGTGGGTGCTTCAGTTAATGAGCTTAAATGAGGCTGCAAAAAGAGTGTTACAGGCATATTTTTTTTTTTTCAGGATAAGAATACATTTTTCTCAGGCTAGTAAAAAAGGATACCTATTCATAGTATCCAAATAATAAGTTATGAAACAAAGAAAAATTACCTGAAATTTCACCACAAAAAAACAGCCACCGCCAACATTTCAGAGAATATCCTTCCAAATTGTGTGTACTCTCCTTTCCCTCCCTCTCCCTGTGTAAGACTTCACATAGATGTTTTCCTTCTGATTTGGAACATTCTTCTTTCACATGCCAGTGTGTCATCAGTGAATTTCCACCCAGTGCTCCCACTGGCCATGGAGGGTTCCGCTGTGCCAATGCACCATGACTAACCCCTTGTTGGACATTTAGGTCATATCTCTTTTTATTACCAAACATATTTTTTAAAGATTTTATTTACTTAATTTTAGGGAGAGTGGAAGGACAGAGAAAGAGAAATATCAGTGTGTGGTTGCCTCTCGCGCGCCCCTTACTGGGGACCTGGCCTGCAACCCAGGCATGTACCTTGACTGGGACTCGAACCGGTGACCCAGGTTCACAGGCTGGCACTCAGTCCACTGAGCCACACTAGCCAAGGCTAATTACCAAATATATTAATTGTAGAAAATACAAAGAGAAGAAAATGAAAATCGCCAGCTGTGCCTTAAGTCAGTGATAACTGCTGTTAACACGTAGGCACGTACAGAGGTTCTGGAACTCCGGTGTGCTTCAGAATCTTGTTTATACAGTCCAAATATTCCTTCACCCTGAGATTAGATTCAGTAGGTCTGCTGTGGGGCCTGGGCACTTGTGTTGCGAACAAGCCTCCCCGAGGATTTGGACACCCAAGCTCAAGGACAAGAATGTAAAACTATCTTTTCAGACATCACACAACTTAAGAGAAAATAGAAATGATGTCATACTGTACTTTCAGTTATTAAAAATCAGACTGAACCTCTACCCACACCTAAATACTCTTTTATAAATTAATTTCTATTGTCTGCATCGTATCAGCATTCCATTGTGTGAGTATATCCCAGTTTACCCAGCTCCACACCATTAGACATTCATTTCCCCCAATCATTGCTATTACAAATAATGCTGTGTAATAGCTAAGTCTTTGCATAGATTTTTTTTCTTTTGTATTTCAATCTACTGCTCTTTTAATAAGACTTTTTAAAGAGCAGTTTTAGATTCACAACAAAATTAAGAGGAAGGTAGATTGCCACATAATCCCATTTCCCACACCCCCCATTAGAGTGGCACATTTTTTATAATCAGCGAATCTACAATGACACATTACTGTCACCCAAGGTCCACTGCATGGATTCTTAATTATTTCCTTAAATTCCTAAGAAGTGGATTCTGGGGCCAGGTTCCCCTCTAGAAGGGCTGCCTGCTGGGGCCACGTCTACCGAGAGCTTAGGCGGCTGGGCGGTGTGGGCGGGGCAGCGCCTGGCCCGCACGCCCGGGCTCCGTGACTGTTGCATGAGGCAAGCATGAGTGTCTCCACTCAGCAGATGAGGACGCTGAGGCCTGAAGGGGCCAAGTGACTAATCCAAGAGCAGGAGTCCAAGACCAGCCTGTGTCTGGAGCCTGAGCTCCCTTACTCTGTGACTGACTTTTAAATGATGTCAGAGAGGGAGGCGTGGAGATGGTTGGGGGGGGGGGTAGTCTTTTCTGTGGCTCCACAAATGAGTGGAAGAAATCAGAAAAAGAGTGAGAGGGTGGGGAGGGAGAAGGAAGGCGGGGGACCGGCGCACCAGCGCTGTCATACCTTCGTAGGTCACGTCTCTTGAGATGTTACAATGGTGCTGGGGTGTGTGTAGGACCCTTTGCCGCTGTTCAGGGCCAAAGCAAGATGAACTCACCAAACGAGAACCGAGCCAGAGATGGGTTCTGCGGGCAATGCAGAGAGCTTTTGTTGGCTTCAAGGATCTTCAGATGCCCCCCGTGTCTCTCTTCCCTCGGTTTTATTTACTCTAGAAAGATTATAATAATATAATAGAAAGTTACATATAATCCCAACCTCCTGGCACAAGAAATAATTTCATGTTTCCCTTCTCATTGTCCATATGTAGATCTGTTTTTAGAGGAGGGTATAATTTAGAGGTTGTTAAACCCTAGCCCATAGGACACAGGGCAGCTTGCCTTTCCACCTCCCATGGTCCAGCTCAGTTCAACACATGTGTATTGAGCACCTGCTGAATGCACTGAACTGGGGAGACAAGTGGGTAAGACACAGCTCCTGCTCTCAAGGAAGCACTTAATGGGGGAGAGAGTCCCTAAAAGGATCATGTCGATATTCCTATAGATCTCACCAGGAGCCTGTGAAGAGGCAGGGAGGGTATTTTATAATTCAGTTTACATCTAAGAAAGTAGTTTGAGTCCCCTAAGCTCATTTAGGTTGAGAGGGCAGAATCATATCTGAACTCCTAGGCTAGATTGCGATTCTCAGCCCTGCTCCCCAGGGGCCCCACTGCCCTGTGCCTGCCTGAATCCCCGTGAGGGTCCCTCTCGGCTGCTGTCCTCCTCCTCCTTGGCAGCGCCTGCCCTGCCAAGTGACACACGCATTACCCCACCTCCTTTCACACTCTCCCTTCCAGCCGCATATTTTGTGACCTTATTTCCCCTCTGTGACTGCCCTTGGAGTTGATTTCTGCAGAACCAGAATGTGCTGGGTGCACAGCATGCCCCAGGTGGCCCTGCCCTCCCAGAAGTCCTGCCACGCTGTCTGCGGCCCTTGCTCCTTGCATCTCCCTTCCAGGCATACCTGAGGAAGGGTTCAAATGTTCAGAGGCCAGAAACAAATGACGTTTGCCAGGGACCAGGCACCCACAGGAATGGTAGGGGGACTCCACATCTGGACCGTAGATTTATTTTTCTTTGAATTCTTCTGAAGAGCAGCTTAAACACTCGAGTCCTTGGCCTTATTTCCTCTTGTAATTTTCTCTCATACAACTGCAGTGTCTGCTAAGCCCAGTTACCAGGCTCTGTGCTGTGAAGCAGATTCTTGAGCTCAGGGCCCCAGTCCCGACAGAGGTTCTTGCTTAAATATCAGAAACGATAATGACCTTCCGTTACTGAGTGCATACTGGCTACAGTGCATCTTCCAGCGCTTTCTTGTTTAATCCTCCAGAAACCCATGAAACAGGTCTTAGTTAATGTCCTTCCAAAAGTGAGGCTCGCAGAAGTGAGGCAGCCAGCCCAGGGCTCCCAAAGGGTGGGTCCATGGTCAAGAGCAACCCTCCACCATGATGCCTCCCTCCAGAGAAGGTGCGGGTAGGTCCCATCAACCTGTCATCGCAGAAGTCAGCAGGTGTTTAATTTTCGGCATACAGTTTTAGGGAGCTCCTGAAGGTTCCCTAGCAAAAAAGATTCTAAGTTAACTCCAGAGAGGGTCATGGTTTGCTCTTAGACCCAAACAAGTCACCCTTGAATGTCACCAAGTCTGATGGTCAGGGAATTGCCAGCGAGTTGAGCAGAAGCTCGTTATGAAACGTGTTCTGTCTCAGGATCATGTTGTGCTGTGTCTCGGACACATTTCATGAAAGGAATGCAGCATGTCACAGGGACACTGGTGGCAGGGCAGTGGAGCCTCATTTAGAGGAACTCACCTTCACCCCACCCCCCTTACTGTTTTCAGTTTGAAAGAGGCACAGCCCTCTGGTCATTCTTCATAGAGACCAGGATACAGTCTCTATAAAGTAAGAATGTGGAAGAATGTTTCTCTCTACTCTGATAAGAATGATGTGCAAGTATTATAATATGTGGCCACTCCCCTTCAGTGTTGAGGTGCGGGACACAAAAGGGATGAGTGGGGACTCTGGCAAGCTGGTAAGCCCCCGCCCAGGTGGGCAGCACCCTCCAGGAGCTGTGATTGGCTCCCTGTAGGCGTCCTGGCTCAGTGTGGTCAGGCCTCTCAATATTTCAAAGAGAAGCTGGAAATGCAGGCTTTCTGTGTGAAATCTCTGCAGTTTTAAATGTTGGCTCACTTTTCTTTCACACATCGTGAAGGCCAAATACAACTTGCCTGTGGGTTACAGGTTCAAGTACCTAGAACAATTGTTTGGAGCTCAGCTTTGCAGCCAGTCTTCCTGGCCCCCCATCTGAGCTCTGCCCCTTATTGGCAGCATTATCAGGATGTTGAATCTCTCAGTTTTTTAGTATCAGTTTCCTTAGCTGCCAGATGGAATTTTTCCTACTTCTGAGGGTCACTATGCGGGTTAGCAAGAGGATTAAAGAGAAAGCCTTGGAAACCCAGTGCCTTGTAAGCACATGGTAAATTTGAACTTGTGTCATGATAAACTTTAATCTGTCTCTTTGTGTAAGTGCAGGGTGGCCATATGTATGCCCCAGTTTCCCCGGGAGAGCCCTGGTTCAGGCCTGCCGTACTGGTGTAATGATCTCAGACTCCCCTTCTCCTTCCCGGTACAAGACAACGGGTTACATGGCTCACTCCCACTGGCCGTTGCTGGCATGAGGCTGTTCAGAACTCGAGCACGTTTCACTCCCAATGAGCAGGTCATGGTTCCAATCGTGCTCGTATTGGTGGAGGAGTTCTGAACCCTTCCGTGCTTCCGTGTCCACATTATAGAGATTGACACGATAAATTCTGAGATCTCTCAGTTCATGTTCATTCTGTCGCTGGGCAAACATTCACTGTGACGCCAGGTGGTAGGGAGAGGCAGAGGATGGACCTGGGTCTGCTTGGCCACGGAGCACCTCCTGTGCAGGGAGGTGGGGACCCTACCCTTCTCTTCCGTGACGTGAAAGACTGTTACTAGAAATTGTTCATAAAATGTTCCAGGTGAACTGAATGTTTATTCTTGAAACCTCAGTTTCTCACAAACAAATTATTCCATTTCAGTACAATTCTCTGCACATTTCTTTTTGTGAGTGGGTAGTTATATTTAAAAATAGTATTGACTTCACTGTGGAAAATTGGAAAATACACAAAGGCCTCAAAAGTTTTTTCTTCATTTTTGTTGACTCTGCAGTGAGCAGGGCGACATGTTTTATTTAGCTTTAAATTACGCCTCTCCCCCATCCCCCCGCCAAACACCTCTGCAGTCACATTGTCAAAACTAACTTAAAAAAATTACTCTTCTAAATTTGCCTGGTGTCTCCAACGTTCTCATTAGTTCATTCATTCTCAGCCAGCCAGGTATGGACCACCTAACGGGGTGCTGGGGTTGCCGCCCCGGCGGGCTCTCCTTTCAAAGATTTTGTGGAGTAATCTGCCCCCTACTCCCTCCCACGTATACCACACTGGTATACCTAAAACCAGTGTGGTTCGGGACTGGCCTTCAGCGACCCGCGGTAACGAGTAGGTGGGCCGTGTGGTCTCTCCCAGCTGCAGGTAATTGCTGCGCCGAGGCGTGTGCAAGCCCCCGCCCACGCGCGCTTCCCGCCAGCGGCAACTGTAGAGCTGGGCCCAGCTCCAGTCTGGATAGCCCAGTCCTGCCCTTCGCGCGGGGTCAGGGAGGTTGGATTGTGCTGGCTCAAAAAGCCACTTCCGGACGCGACCGGAGCCGGCCGTCACTGTGAAAGTTGCCCCCGGGGAAGGAAGTGGCTTCGGGCTGTTTATTTTGGCTGCGAGCTGGCAGACGGCGCCGGGGGCCGTGTGGATCGGGCGTTTGCAGAGCTGGGTTGAGGAGCCTGGCGACCTTGGGGCGTCCGGGGAGGCTCAGCGCCGGAGCGCTGCGGGGCCCGGTGGAGAGGGGTTGCCGGGAGCAGGGGGCGCGGGACGTTGCAGAGATTGCGCGGCGGGTAGGAGGGAGGCACGTCGGGGAGGGTCTGCGCGGAGGTGGGGTGCAGTGGGGAGGGGCGCTCGCGGAGGGGGCGCTGTGCCAAGGTGGGGCGTGCACCCGGAGGTGGGGGTGCGCTCTGCAGAGGGTCGCCCCAGCGGCCACGAAGACCCAGAGGTCGGGGTGGTCCTAGCGCCTCATGTCCTGGGGCAGGGTAAAGGGGGAAGGTAGGTCAAGGTGTGCCCGCGCCTAGGATGCTCTGGTGAGGTAGGGACCTGGAAAAAGGGCAGAGAAGCTAGGCCGTGGGACTTCCTGAGAGCGGAAGGTACCGGCGTCAGGCCAGAGGTTAGAGGCAAGATCCGTTTTGACGGGGGTCATCGTACAAGATGGGTCCCGGGAAAGGACAGGCCGAAAAGGTTTTAGTCTGAGAATATAAAAGCAGCAGGGGGTAAGATTAAATACTGTTCAGTTCAAGAGAAGACCCAAGGCAGGTGAGGATTGTGTTCCAGACACCCCCAGGGCCAGCTGCACTGAGCCAAGCACCACCTGGGGGCACCGGGGACCAGACCAGGCCTGGGGAGGGTTAGGGTTGCCTTTATGAATCTGCATGAATTTCCATCCCCAGCACTCCCATCACAATCCCCCTTCTCTTGCATTTATTAGGTGGAGGTGATAAGCCCACCCTGAACCCATTCCCTGCCAGAATTTGCTTTAGCATCTTCCTGGAACACACCATATCACAATTGTCAAACGTACATTTTAATCAGGGCGAAGAGCAACTTTAGATACGAACGATAAAGGAAGCTCCCTGCAACTGGAGAAAAAGAGGGAAAGAAAGACACACACACACACAGGCACACACTATACATGTAAGCACCAGAGCCCAAATGGGGCCATTTGTTTGGTTTTAGTCACAGGTAGTTTAAGCCATGGAGGGCCCGGTGGTTTGACCTGGCTGAGAAGGAGGGGCTGGTGGGGGTGGAGGTAGGGGAGGAGAGTGTGAAAAGTCCGGAGAGGGGAGGGTATGGGAAAATGCACACAGTCCATGGTTTCAGTGGAAATATTGGACAGTGGACAGTCGGACAGGGTATTGGGGCCTCACTGTCATGTGACTCCCCTGCCCTCCACAGAAGGGATACCTTCCCCCGACATGCAGATTCCCTGTGCGTGCCTGGACATGGACACAGTTTTTAGCAGAGGTGATGCAGGGTGGGGTGCTGAGTCCCCAGGATTGGCCTCTCAGCAGGGCGGGGCTGGCAGCTTCTGCTGACTCAGGGACATTTCTAGGCTTGGCCTCAGGGCCAAGCTGCTCATTGAAAACAGCTGCTCCTCTTGGCTGGCAGCCTTGTGGGCGGCTTCTGACTCTCCCTGGGATGACCCCTTGCCTCTGCAGGGAGGGGTGGCTGACTTAGGGAGAGACTCAGCGGCTGGAGGCCACCCTGCCATATCCTCTGGACCAAATCTAGTCCCCAGGGCTCCCCAGCTGGCCTCTTGTCCCCAGCTCTGTAGGAACTGAGCCAAACTGGTTGCTGGGTCCCCAGCCTTTGCTCCTGCTGTTCCCGCAACTTGGAACACCCAGCTTGTTCTTGTCTCTGCTGAGGCCTTTCATGGTTTTGACGTGCCTCATTCAGCAGATACTTGCTGAGAGTGTGCTGCGTGCCAGGAACTGTGCTAGAATTTACTTCCTCTGCGCTGCCTTCAGCATGATGTCTTCAGCTTGTAATGGAGAGCAGCCGTCTTATCCGAGGTCAGACCTCTGGCTGCCTCTGCTGCTGGGCTGAGTCCCAGGAAGCTTGCAGGGACAGCTGAGAGCTTTGCTCTTGAGAGGCAGCCAGACGGCCTCTGCGTTCAGCCTCGTGACTTCACCAAAGCATTGCATGTACCTTACAGCAGACAGGAAAAGAAAGGCGACAGTGACCATCAACAGGCAGGGAGGAGATGGGTGGCTCGATGTAGAGCACGTAGCTTTGACACCCAGGTAGGTGCCTTGGGGTGGAGAACACACAGTGCAGCATACAGCTGGTGCATCGTGGGCTCACACACCTGAAACCTATGTAATTTTATTAACCGATGTCACTCCAATAAGTTTAATAAGTTAAGAAAATAAAACAAAACCGGTGGCCTCTGAACACAGGACCACCTTTCCAGGATGGTGACCTGGATATCTTGACAAGCAAGTATGGGTCACACATCAGAAAGATTCCTGTTCTGCTTCAGTTGTCTAGAAAACCCGTTTCTAGCCAACACCTGCACCTGCAGCCACGCAGTGTACATTAGACCTGACTTCTTCTGTTTCGCACACTTGGTGTGTTGCCTGCAACTTTGCCATGGATGGCTTTGCGAGTTCTGCAGCTCAGTTTCACTGTAAGCGTCAGGAGGGCGTACTGTCTGATTTCCCTGTAGTACAGTGCTTCACAAGTGCTTGTTACCTGCATGAATGAGGAAGCCTCTGGGGGAGCAGCGGAAGGGTGCTCAGGAGGATGGGGTGGGGCCCAGAGGCTGCAGCAGGCCCAGAAAGCTCCTAAAGGGTCTGGTGGTCAGAGGGGATCCTGGAACACCCGCCCCAGGGGAGTAAGGAAAATGAGCCAGTGTTCCAGGCCAGGGGAGAGGCCCTGGCTCCAGGACGTGGGGTTGTGAGTTTATCAGGATTCTTTTGGTTACAAGGACAGAACCCAGTGCAAACAAGCCAGCAAAATAAATGGGGTTGTGGCTGCAAATGATCAAAGCCAAAGAAGAGCCTTAGGAACTTGGGGACTGGGACTGGCTGGTCAGCACCACTAGGACTCACTTCTCTTTCCCTCTCGGCTCTGCGCCTCTCGTACGCTGCCCATTCTTGCCTGCAGTAGAAAGGTCTTCTCGTGGTAGCAAACACAGCCATTGGCAGCCCCAGCTTAGTGATCTCAACAGAGAGAGAAAACTTCGTGTATTTCAAGGGAGGACCCTGATCGCTGTGGCCAGGGAGATGGCCACTCTTACTGGCCAAGAGTGAGCTTTGTACCTGCTCACATAGCCAGAGGTATAGGAAAATCCTTTATAAATAGTGATAAGAAGGGAGTGGGAAGTTTGCTGGGCAGACGAAACAAAGTCCAGAGACTGAGCAGTCAAGGACGTGGTCAAGGATTCTGTCTTCATCTTCCACACAGAGCCCAGTGCCTACCAGGCCATGTGGTAGTAGGGGCTGGATTATGTCTACACCTCTTACCACTACACCTGGCACCCCATGCCAGCCTCACACCTGTGAAGTTCTCAGTAAAGATTTGTTGAGTGAATGAATGGAGGACATCAAACTGGTGCTTAATGCGCAGTCTCCTGCCTGGCTTCATTTGTGTATTCACTCGCTGTCTGTGCTGCGCCTGGTGTGGCTGCCAGCGGAATACAAGAGGTCATCTTTGTCCTTGGTGAGGACCGTACTGAGGTCCTAGCGAGGGGCAATGACACCTGCAGCTTTCAGGCGTGTGGAGTGAGGCTGGGAGGGCGGGTGAGGCAGAAGGGGGCCTTCTCAGAATGGGGGGCATGAGGTCTCCCTACTCTGAGCCCCTTCTCTGCTCCATGCAG
Organism: Anoura caudifer; assembly: GCA_004027475.1. Taxonomy (NCBI): domain Eukaryota; kingdom Metazoa; phylum Chordata; class Mammalia; order Chiroptera; family Phyllostomidae; genus Anoura; species Anoura caudifer. The sequence goes on along the minus strand of PVKU01004518.1, from coordinate 22,292 downwards.
GCTTGCTGAGAGCATGGATGCAAAGAACAGAGTCAGACATTGAAACGCCTCCATTCCCTTCCTTTTCCCCTTGGCGGACTGAGCTCAGCCAAAGCTCCCTTCCTCCACTGCGCCCTGGAGAAACAGCCTCCTCTCAGCTTTGGGTGGAAAATGCTCTTCCAGAGCTCCCGAGCCTCCAGCTTGGCAGTCTCCGGGACCCACCTCCAAGAATTCCCTTCAGCCTCCCCTTTGCTGGTTACCTCCCTGCAGACCTCCCTTCTCCCAAATTCCTTGTCCTTTTCTCATTGGTGGCCAAGGCAGTTTCATGACCTGCATTCGTCACCTTCTGCCTCCTCTAGGTCCTCTGTGTCTGCAGGGAGTCTCTCTGCCCTTGGAAGGCACAGCCCCCTCCTATGCCCCCCAGACACCTGGATTTTAAAGGGGTCCAGAACCCACTGTTCTCTAACCAGGACAGCGCTGTGCGTTTGCCCACGGCCCCAGTGTTGCCTGGGATGTGCTGTGCATGTAACGGGCACTCCAGGAAGATGCGTGGATATGAACCCAGAATGTAACAGGAGGGGGGACTTGCAGCCACAATTCACGTGACAGAGGGGGAAACTGAGGTACGGCGATTGGGCATCCTCATCTGTCAAGTGAGGGGAAGGTAGCCTAATGCCAGTTGTGTTGGCTCTCCCGACTGACGTGGGTCCTTCTCAGACCCTTTGTTTGCCATTTGTCACTGCTGCACAGCAGGGCTGGGATTGCTGAGGCCGGCGTGTGCGTTTTCTGGTCGAGGAGGCTGGGACGACACTGTCCCCCTGGGCTGCAGTGGGCTCCGGTGACGTTTGGGGCTGTATTGCTTCTCTGAGAAGCATCTATAAAAGCAAGTACTATTTTCTCTCTTTTCCGGTCCCAGGCCCTTTCCCTACCTCCTGCTGAGGGTCACTTTCTGTTCCGACCGTGTTCGCTGAAGTGGAGTTTCTGAGAACCAAATACCCAGACCCTAGAGGAGGCTCAGGCAGGCTCGGGTCAATTCTTGGGGCCATTTTATGGTTCTTGGAGGGTGGCTGGAAGGGAAGGAACCAGGTGAGCAGAGGGACCCCCAAGGAGGGGTGAGCAGCTGTGTCAGTCACCCTAAAGACCCTCAGGAAGTCACCTGTGACTTGCCCAGAGGGGACCCCCAGCCTGGTGCCATTGAAGAATAGAATGACGAGTGTCCCTGCCCTGCCAGCCTTCCTACCGGGGTGTTTTGAGCGTTCAGTGATGGGAGCTGTGGGCACCCCGCTTGAGGAAAAGTAATCCGGCAGCTGGGACAAGCAGCAGGAAGACGGACTGGTCGGCTGTGATTTCGAGGCATGAGATTCATTTGTCCCTTCAGTACTCATCAAGCACCACTGTGTGTCAGACAGAGCTGTGGGCACGGGGGACCCAATGGTGAGGACCGAGAAAGTCCCCAGGAGTTTATGAATGAGAAGGGAGACAGACAATAAACACAAACACGTCAGCTCATGCGTTCTGGGAATGGCAGGATAGCTCGTATAAAAGGGGCCACCTCCTAAACCGGGCGAGCTCAGGGGAGGCGCAAAGTAACCACAGAGGAGGGTCTGGACATAAAAATTCTTAACCAAGAGCTGGTCCGGGCAGGCCGTCCCGTCCGGGCCTGGACAGAGCCAGTCTTTCCCTTAGGCACTGCCTTTTTCCATGCCTTTGAAATGTCGGTGTGATCTCCTTCTCTAGACCCCTCAGCCACAGCTGCCCTGGGAGACCACCAGTATTTTTTATCTTGTTGCCCCCACGCCACCTCTCTGCTGTGAATGTTCATGGTTAACTGTCCCGCACCCACCGATGTGAAACAAGTGCACATTTGTTTTGCTCTTTCCCGAGTCCCAGGGATTGCCCCTCCTTTGCTTTCTCCCGCCCCCTTAATCTACTACCATCAGTGAATTTCACAAAATCCTCCTTACAGCTTCTCCTTTGATTCTGATGTGTGAAATGAGCTGCAAAACGTCCATTCTCTGCAGCATTTTCTCAATCCATTGAGATTTTGCTTCCTAGCAATCGTTGTCAGTTTGGATCACATACTCTCATAAAAATTCTCTGCAGTTTTGGAGTTTCTTATGTTGACATAGTCTAAGTCTCTGGCCAAGAGCACTTGTAGACTAAGGACAACAGAAGAAACGCAGTGGTTAGAGAGCAATCAAAAGCAGACAGATGCTGGGGAGGAAACACCCTCTGAAAGAAAAGAAGCAGATGAGGTGAGTGACCCCTTGGAGCAGATTTCCCCCCTGCGAGCACTGCCCCCTAGGAGGTGACCGTGTAAGAACGTCCAAACCCATAAGGAATTTTTATAAAAACTTGTTGGAGAAAATACAGACAACTGTAATTGAACAACAATAAAATAAATTTTAAAAAATCTCAAAAAAAACCCACCCCAATTTATTTGATCTAAACAGAGGATATACCTGGAAGCAAGCTCTCAAGACTGAGAAAAATACTTCTGAGCAATGACAGTTTGCTGCTGCTTTTCTGCATTTGGAATTAAGGAGGGAATGTAAGGAAGATTACAGGAAGGTGGGAGAAAGCAAGGCTGGCGTCAGACTTCGGGGTAGTTAATAAGGTTACTCGCTCTCCTGAGGAGGCCCCGCAGGTGTGTTAACCTGCAGGCACAGGAGCAACAGATGGCGTTTGCTTAAGGCAAAGGTAGGCCTTCTTCTAAAGCAGTTATTTGCCTGGGGTGTGACCACCCACCATGACCTGCCCAATTAGGAATTTGCGGTCTGATCAAGCCTGTGAAATTATTTTCCCCAGAAGCCCTTTTTTGTCCACAGAGAAGCTCAGACAGAACGGTGTAAGTTTTCCTGGTCAGAGTTTGAGGCTACCAGAAAAGCTAAAAATCAAGAGGTAAAATTCTGGAGAGGGAGGAGCCATAGAGACGTTCCCTACAAATTCTCCTCAAGTTCTTGGCAACTGCTAAACTGGGCATGGGCAGTTTAAACTGGGAGGCTCCAAGGAATCCGGGAAGAAGCGGCAGCTGGGAGGCAGAGGTTTTGTTGCTGCATGGTGTTGAGGAAAACAGTTTGGAATTCAAGTTCCATCGAGTTAGAGGCACTTAGTAATTGCCTAAGGTTTTCCTTTGTTATTTTTTTAGTTTTAGTTCTGTTTTGTTTTTAGATTTTCCTTTGAGTCCTGGCTGGTGTGGCTCAGTGGATTGAATGCTGGCCTGAAAACCAAAAGGTCACCGGTTCAATTCCCAGTCAGGGCACATGCCTGGGTTGTGGGCCAGGTCCCCAGTTGGGGGCGTGTGAGAGGCAACTGATGTTTCTCTCCCTTTCTTTCTCCCTCCCTTCCCCTCTCTCTAAAAATAAATAAATAAAATCTTTAAAAAAATATTTCCTTTGAAACTCCAGAAGGGCCTCACCTTATGATTAAACCCAAGGCTAAGGGACACACCCTAAAACTAAAGGCAAAACCAAAACAGCCCCACCCTAGCAAAGCCCAAAACCAAGCCCCTGCAGGATCAAGGTGGTGCACCAGTGATTTAACTGCCTGCCAGAACAAAGCCCGGCATTCTTCTTAGGAAGATGAACCCAGACTCCCTGAACACGCCCTCCACAAGGTCCCACAGAGAAGAAAAGAATCCAGACTCCATACAACATTATTTACAATGTCCAGTTTATGATAAAAATTACTAGACAAGCAGGCAGGAGGAGAAAATGACCCATAATCAAGAGAAATAGTAGACGCAGATGCTGAACAAAATATCAGGTAAATGTCAAGAGAATTACAATCAAGTGATCAGATCACCCTGTGAAGTTCCTTTTGGTTTGATTTTTTTACAGCACCCCTTTTTGGTCCATGAAATTCATCATTGTTTTCTTTATGACCATCAGCACTCCAACGTATTTTTAAAAGAATTTGAGAACTTACATCTTTGAAAGGTCATTCTGGCTGACCGTGGAGAATGGCCCAGAGAGCGGTGACAGGGCTCGCATCGGGGAGCAGAAGGCACTCGGGGTTTGACTCAGAATACCGGGACCAAATTTCAGCTCCATCTCTGACCAGCCTGGGACTTTGGTCCAGTATTTTTGCCACCCTTTAGGCAGGCTGTACCTCTAACATGAACTAGTAATAAACAGTAACAATACTACTAATAATAAACATTGCAGATGAGCTTCGTCCGTTCGGATAGGGCGAGTGATGGTCCTGGTGTATGTCAGTCGTCCCGGATGGTTTTATGGTGGCAGGTCAGCAAATCTCCCGGAGCTGGGATGCCTAGAGTCTGTATCTTTTGAAATTAGTTCCTAGGGTCTTAACAAACATGATATTTATCTACAAGCTACATATGAGTCAGAGTCAGTGCTTACAGAAACAATGTCCCAACAATGTGGGAGGGGGGGTTACAATTTCCTGCCGCTACGGTAGTGCCCTTACTGTGTGCTGGGCCCTGGTCCAAACACTTCACATGTGCAGTATCACCTTGCTTAACCTTTACAACAGTCTTTTTTGTTTAATTTTGTAAATTGATTTTTAGAGAGAGGGAAGGGAGGGAGAGATACAGGGAAACATCGATGTGAGAAACAGTGATCGGTTGCCTCTTATATGCGCCCTGACCAGGGACCGAACCCGCAACTCAGGCCTGTGCCCTGACCGGGAGTCGAACCTATGGCCTTTCAGTTTACGGGATGACACTCCTACCAAGTCACACTGGCAGGGCCCTTTACAACAGTCTTATGATGAAGAAGCTTGAATCAGAGAGCAATTAAGCGACTTGCCCAAGTGACCCAGTAAGAGGCAGAGCTGAGATTTGAACCCTAGCAGTTAGATTCATGTTTTCAAGGTATGAAAATTATCATTTTGTACTGAGTTGGGGAACAAGAGGAAGGTGGTGAACCATGGATGTCCAAGAGACTGGACTTGCTTCCTGGCTGTGAGATACCATGACTGGGTCACTTCCTGTCTCTAAACTCTTCTCAAGTTTCTCCCTGCCCCCTTTCCCTTTAAAATATAATAACAACTTAAAGATATAACAGCTTTGAGATATAACTCACATGCTGTAGAACCCACCCATTTAACCTGTGCAGTTAACAGGGTTTCAGTTACGCAGAGCCGTGTGACTGTCACAACACTCTAGTTTGAGAACACCACCCCAAAGAAACCTGTACCTTTCTTCAGTCCCTCCCCGCACCCATCTCCTCAGCCCAGCCCCAGGCAGCCACCAGTCCGTGTCTAATCATTGAAGTCTTGATTTCTTCATCTGTGAAGTGGGTGTGCTGGGGGCCTGTTGGATTCCACTGTCTCCCACAAAGCGTCTCCGCAGTGAGGTGACAGGTGAGAAGATGCAGGATGGGGGTGTCCAGAGAGCCAAATGCTGTCTGAAAAATGGGAGTGCAGTGGTTATGGGGCATGAATGGTTGGGTGTGAGGAGTGGTGAGTGGTCTGGGGAGACTCTAGATGGGAGGAAGGGGTGGAGCCAAGGACACCAAGGGGCGAGGGGGAAGAGCGAGGCAAAACGACGCAGGCTGGAACGCTATGACAGAAAGCCACGCTCTGTGACAGCAGGGGCGGGGGGGGGGCAAAGGTTGCAGTGTGTGTGATGGGAACACCTCCACCGCTCCTAAGACCTTCAGAAAAGGGTGTGGTACCCACTTACCATGTGGAGTGGGGTTTGCTTTTGGGGGTGGGACGGAGGGCTGCCACCCAGCACCAGACTCATGGTCAGTGCCTGTCTGTAGGTGGCGCTGGCCATCAAGGGCTTGCCAGGTAAGCCCCTGTGATGGCTTCATGTCCCGCCTTCTTTCCAGAACCCAACGTCTTCCTCATCTTCAGCTATGGACTGGAGGGCTGCCTGGAGGCCCAGGGTGGGCAAGTCAGGGTCTCCCCACACTGCAGTAACAGCCTTCCTGCCCAGCACTGGAAGTGGGTCTCCCGGAACCGGCTCTTCAACCTGGGTGCCATGCAGTGCCTGGGCACAGGCTGGCCGGGCACCAACACCACAGCCTCCCTGGGCATGTACGAATGTGACCGGGAGGCAATGAATCTTCGTTGGCACTGTCACACACTGGGCGACCAGCTGAACCTGCTCCTGGCTGGCCGAGCCAGCAACTCCTCAAAGGCCGGCACCCCCGAGCGTGGCGACCAGACCCGCAGTGGCCCGTGGCGCATCTACGGCAGTGAAGAGGATCTCTGTGCTCGGCCCTACTATGGTGAGAGGCTGCTTGCGGGGGAGAGTGCCCGGGGCACTGCAGCCACAGGGACGACTCTGGGGACAAGGCCTTTGTCCTCTGCAGACCCCTCACAGCCACATGTTTAACTGCGATGGGGAGCATTTTGAATAAGAAAATTAACTTCAAAGTGTTTAATTTACTTTTTAAAAACTTACAAAATTAAAAGTTGAGGTTTTTACTTGTAAAGACCTTAAACAGGACATAAGTATCCACTGTAAAATTTCCTTCCCTGGGCTTACTCTCCAGGGAGACTCCAGGGTAAACCCCAGGGGCAGCTCCATCCTGGGGCACTTTTCCTGGAAGCCACCCTGAGTTCCAAGATGGAACCTGGGGAGGAGGGGTGCACGGTGGAGCCCCCAGGCTGGGGAGCTGCGTAGGGATTCCTTCAGGGTCAGACCTGTGGGGGTGACTTGGAGGCCCCCTCTCCCAGGTGGAGTTTGGACGGCCGTCTGGGGCATTGGCTCCTGTGGGGTGAGCAGCAGGACCTCTCCCAGGATCCTGGGATGATCTGATGGCAGAGGGAGCCTTAAGGCCAGCCTCTGATGCCACTGCCCCTCCCCCTCCACTGACCCCTGCCCAGCTCGGCTCCCTGGGTTACAGGGGGTGGGCGCCTCAAGGATCTCAACATCAAAGCCTGGCTCCCTTCCTTGCAGAGGTCTACACCATCCAGGGGAACTCCCACGGGAAGCCTTGTACCATCCCCTTCAAGTACGACAACCAGTGGTTCCACAGCTGCACCAGCACAGGCCGCGAGGACGGCCACCTGTGGTGCGCCACCACCCAGGATTACGGCAAGGACGAGCGCTGGGGCTTCTGCCCCATCAAGAGTGAGAGTGGGCTGGCTCCCGGCGGGAGGCTGGCCACGAGGGTGCAGCGGGTGGCAGAACTTGCGGGACTGGGGTGAGAAGTGGCCCCTCCTCGCAGTGTGGGACCGCCTGTGTGGGGCCTCTGCACTCTGTGAGGAACCCCTGTGTGGATCCCTGAAGCAGAGGACTGGGGAGGGACCCATGTCCGGCTCTCATGGTGACAGGTAATGACTGTGAGACCTTCTGGGACAAGGACCAGCTGACCGACAGCTGCTACCAGTTTAATTTCCAGTCCACACTGTCGTGGAGGGAGGCCTGGGCCAGTTGTGAGCAGCAAGGGGCAGATCTGCTGAGCATCACCGAGATCCACGAGCAGACCTACATCAATGGTGAGGTGGCAGGCAGCCCTGGGCTGGGCTGGCTGACCGGGGTCTGATCCACCTGAGGATGGGGCGGGGTGCCAGGATCCTGAGACCTGCTCCTACCTTTGGAGGACCCTGAGCCCTTTCTGCCTGTGGGAGTAAGGATGGCGTTGGTGGGGGCAAAGTAGGAGGGCGGAGGATGGGCAGCCAGCTTCTCACTGTTACTGTCTTGCTGTCAGGGCTCCTCACTGGCTATAGTTCCACACTGTGGATTGGCCTTAATGACCTGGACACCAGTGGAGGCTGGCAGTGGTCGGACAACTCGCCTCTCAAGTACCTCAACTGGGAGAGTGGTGAGGCGCAGGGTTCGGGGTGCAGGGCAGCCTGGGGACCCCAGGGGCACCATCTCTTCAAATTGAAGGTGGGAGGGAGCAGATTCCCCACCTCTTGGAGTGGCCCCCCTGGCCCACGCTGTGCACTGGTGTGACTTAGAACCTAATGTTCAGGGCACAGGACTGGGTTTCAGCCCCGTGTACCCAGCGCACCAGCAGCCTGGCCAGGGAAACTGGGTGGGGCTGGTACCAGTCGCTGAGCAGAGCCCAGGACATGTGGGCCCACAGCTGAGAAAGCAGTGAGGCCCTGCTGTGCCCAGGGAGGGAGGGCTGAGTGGGGGCCTGGGCCTCTCCAGCTGGCTCGGGCTTCTGAGGGATCAGGAGGTTCAGAGAGGGCTCCAGGGGCCGGGGTGTGAGTCTCCCTCCTGGGGTGCTGGCGCCCTGCCCTCCCCACAGATCAGCCGGACAACCCAAGCGAGGAGAACTGCGGAGTGATCCGCACGGAGTCCTCTGGCGGCTGGCAGAACCGGGACTGCAGCATGGCGCTGCCCTACGTGTGCAAAAAGAAGCTCAACGCCCCAGCTGAGCCAGAGCTTCCCAGTGAGCCTCGGTCCGCCCAAGTCGGGGTGGGGCAGGTGGGGGTGGGGCTCCTCAAGGCACAGCCACAGCCTTGCAGCACAGGTGACTCTGGTCTGCCCTATTCATAGTTAACGGTTCAGTTGAAGTCTGAACTCACTGGGAAGTGCCGTTAATTCTTTCATTCGGGAATCTGTTGAGAACTTTGTTAAATGCTGGTATTACCTTGTCCTTGTGGAAGTCACATTCCGCGGAAGGTGGCAGACATCTCAACGCGCGATTGGAAGATCATGAGTTACGTGATGTTATAAAGATATGCGCAATAATGTCAGAGTACAATAGATGCCTAGAGAAGGGATTAAGTTTCTGAGAGTGAAGGAGGGTTTCACGGAAGTGACGTTTGATTTGGGCCTTTCCAGCTGAGTGTAAGTTGAACAAGGCGAATAGAGGTGGGAGGAGGGCCCCTTGGCAGGGGGAGCTGCGCACGCAGGTGTGGCGGCGCGGAAGCACGCAGCGGTTGGAGCACGGACTTGTGATTACTTATGATGCCGAGACCAGCAGCACAGCGCCACCTGGGAGCTTTTATAAATGCAGAGTCTCAGGCCCTGCCCCAGATTAATTGAGTTAGGACCTGAACTTCACAGGACCTTGTACCTGCGATTCCTGTGCAGATGCCTACCGTGTGAGAAGGGCTGGCTGAGAGCGTGGCGAAGAGAACGGTTCGGAAAGGCAGGCTGCAGCCAGCCCCGGGGGTCTCGGCTGCTGGGTGAGGTGTGGGTGGGGCCAGGTGGGCCGTGGGAGCCTTCGCAGGTTTTTCAGCCAGGGAGTGCCTTGCTGACGTGTGTGATTCATAGGGGCCTCAAGGAGGAGGAGTTGGAGGGAGTGGGGGACAGTGGGTGGGGCACTGCCTTGGGGATCCTGCCCCTCACCGGGGTGTGGTCTCAGCGTTGCAAACTGAGAGTAAATCAGAGTAAAAGCCTTCGTGTCCCTCCAAGGCTTGTCTGTGAGGCTGGAGACGGGCCTGACCCAGAGGGGCCTTTGCAGCTTGTTGGTATAGGTTGCAGGGGCTCCCACAGGGATCCAGGGGACCTGAGACTGGGGAAGAGGGAACTTTTCCAAGCAAAATACAGCAAAACCAGAAAAAAAAAATACACAAGCTCACTGAAAGTAAAGTGCTTACAGAGCGAAAGGTCTGCTTCTGACCATTTAAATGTCAAAGACTGATTGAGGGCCATCAGCTCCTGCTTTCTCCCCTCCCCTCACCTGGGGGTTAGAAGCAAAGGCTTAAAACCTTGATGCCTGCCCTTCACCTAGGGTACCTCATCTCTAGCACCAATTCCAGGTCTTCCAGAAGCTGCTTTCTGAAGGAAGGAGGGCCCACTGTGGGCAGGCCTAGCCTCTTTGGTCCCCCTAGGGACCGGCTCACCAAATTCCCTGTCCCCTGGATCTCCTAGGTGTGGCCCCTGTGGCGAGTCCTCTCTGACTGTGGCTTTTGACTTCCTCTTTCATCCCAGGCTGCTTATCTCTGCAGGAGGTGTTTCTCTAGGCAGTTTCTTATGCCTGTATTTGCTGAGCTCCCTTCCTCCCACAGCCCAAAGCAGGCCCCTGGGGTCTGAACACCAACTAAACTTTTTTGTCTGGCGCAGCAGCCTTGGGTCTTTGCTGGGTGGCCAGCAGAGATGACTGACATGTCCAGAGCCCAGGAGAGATCTGCTTTGGCTTTCAGCCCCACCTACTTTTCTGGGCTGGACCCTTTAGCAGCTCCCAGTATGGAGTGGATCCCAGCATCCCTGTCGTGGGCAATGCTTCGAGTGAGCACATGCTATCCGCTCAGCCAGGCAGAATCCTGCCCAAGCCTGACATTGTAGGTGATTTGATGAAATGCCAAGGCCCAAGTGAGGGCTTGTCTGTCTCAGCTGCCCTTAGGTCCCGATCCCCAGAGGGTGAACCTGAAATGTACGGAGGTGGGGGATTGGAAGGGCCTGGGACCCATCAGTTTGTCAGCCCTGGGGAGCAGGGAGAGGAGCTGGGGTGGGGGAAGTAGCATTAGGAGAAATCCCAGCCGGGGATGCCAGCCAGTCAGCAGTGACTTCACCTGTCGCCCACATGGTAGGGCCCCATTTTCTCAGTCCCTCCTTCCTGAACCCCCCGGGCCAGCTCCAAGTCCACATTCAGTAGATGGTATTTGAGATGATGACATTTGTTTCTTTTACTAAGCAAGGTAGACATGAACTAAGTTTGAAACTGATAGCAGGAAACTCCATTTGTAGAAGAGGACACTGAGGTTCCCTGGGCTGGATGAGCCCCAGCTAGAGGGGCCATCCTGTCTTGGTTGGAATCTGCCACCACACCACCACCTCCCGGGTCTCTGCCACAGGGCCTCCAGCAGCCCCGGGATGCTTTATCTTTTCACCGTCATTCAGCACTCAGACCTGTTCCGGCAGGAAGGGTTGATGTGTGACAGGTTTAGGAGGAAATGAATTTGAGGCCCTGCCTGTGTTAGTGCCCAGTGGATCTGGCGCCCATGCTGGGCAGCTGGATGCCTGAGCAGTGGCCTCGTGGGTCTCTGCAGATGTGCGGGCCAACGTGAAGGTGGAGTGCGAGCCCAGCTGGCAGCCCTTCCAGGGCCACTGCTACCGCCTGCAAGCCGAGAAGCGCAGCTGGCAGGAGTCTAAGAAGGCATGTCTGCGGGGCGGGGGCGACCTGCTCAGCATCCACAGCATGGATGAGCTGGAGTTCATCACCAAGCAGATCAAGCAAGGTGAGGGGCTGCTCGTCCACTGATGGTCTGGGGTAGAGGACCGGGCCTCCTGATGCCCTTCTAGTCCTGCCCAGGAGGCTCAGGGATTGTCCCTTCCTCTCCTGCTGGTGGCCAAGGCTGACCTCTCTGTGTCTTTTCTCTCCTCTCTCCTGCTGCACCCCAGAGGTGGAGGAGCTGTGGATTGGCCTCAACGATTTGAAGCTGCAGATGAATTTTGAGTGGTCGGATGGGAGCATTGTAAGCTTCACCCACTGGCACCCCTTTGAGCCGAACAACTTCCGGGACAGCCTGGAGGACTGTGTCACCATTTGGGGGCCGGTGAGAACCTCCTTTCCATATCACAGGGCCCCAGATGCACCCCAGCCTTCTGCTCCTATCCCAGTCATATTGGTGCCTGCCGGAATCCCACCCCAATGCCTTTCAGAAGCCCCATCTCCCCTCTCCCCCAACCCCTTTCCTCATGGAAAGGTTGCCAGTGTTTGACTCTCCCCTTCTTCCCCCAACAAGCTGGGTCACCTTCGGCAAATTACTTAACCTCTCTGTGCATTGATTTCCTCATCTGTCAATGGAACACTAACAGTGTCAACCTCAGAGAGTCACTGGGAGGATTAAAGGAGTTAATTCTCATGAAACCTTAGGATGTTGCCTGGAGCCATGCTGGTCTCCCGCCAGCTGCTGTTCCCCACCGGCAGGTGGCACCAGAACCCACGTTACGTGGACATGCTCCACAGGCCACACTGAGACTGCTCTGTGCAGGGTCCTGTCTCATGAACTTGGGGGGGCGATGTCATTTCACCATGGCTTTGACTCAGAGGCAGTGTGTGTAGGTGGAGGAACTGGTGCAAGACTAAGAAACTCTTCACAAAAGGGACAACGTGATAAGGATAGACTACCCACTCCAGGGACAGATAGGACACTCTCCCATAAGATACCACAAATCGTGCCAGGGACTGTAAAGACAGAGCTGTCTAGAGTAGGGGCTGCCATTTTCAGTTTTATAAACAGTTTTTGTTAAGTGTCTGCTGCACGCCAGGTGTTCTCCTGGGGGCCAGGTACATGAGCACCTCTGCCCTCGGGCTGGAGCTGAAGGCAGACAAACAGCAGGCTGGGAGGCAGAGGGCAGGGAGGGGCTGAAGACTGAATTCCTGTTTAGCTTCATCATCTGAGGTCCAGGTCTGGGTGTACCATCTCTGCCCAGCCTGGCTCTGCAATTGCTGGCGGGACACCATGCAGGACTGGGAATCTCATCTGTCTGTCCTGCCAATGAGCTATAAATAATCTAAAGGAGCATCTCTTCCCATTTAGACAATGCTTGCCAACCTTTTAAGTCATCTGTGTATCAACTCTGACTGCTCTCATCAGCCCGGTGAGGCTTATAGAACTAATCTTGCTCTGCCTGCTTTATGGCCTAGAACACAGAGAGGTCAGGCCTCTTGCTCAGAATCACACAGCAAGCAGAGGCAGGCTCAGGTCTAGAAACCTGGTTTGCTAAAGGGTTTGGGAGATTTGGGGGAAGGGGCCTGAGACTCCCTTGTACCCTGTGTCCCCAGGAGGGTCGCTGGAATGACAGTCCATGTAACCAGTCCTTGCCGTCCATCTGCAAGAAAGCAGGCCAGCTGAGCCAGGGGGCCACTGAGGAAGACCATGGCTGCCGGAAGGTGAGGGTGCTTCTGGATCTGGGTGCTGGTGGGGCCAGCCAGGGGGGCAGCCAGGGGGAGGCTGTGGAAATCCTGCAGCCTCCTATAGCACCCTCCCTTTCTCAGCACACCCTGCTTCCTGCTCTCCACACTGCTCCTTTCCAGCAGTGGTGTTGAGTGGGGTGGGGTGGGGGGCTGTTTGGAGTAAACAGAGCTCCCCACCCATATCCCTGAGCACCCTCTCTATGGAGAAGCCACCTCCGAAAGGCAGCAGAGAACAGGAGGTGGTAGTGAGTCTGGCCAGTTGTCCCCTGAGTGGAGGCTGCTGGGGTGAGCCCAGGCCCTCTGTGCACCCTCTGTCTTTGCTGGTATACGCCGTCTGATGTGGTGGGTGCTTGTCTGTCTCTCCTGGAGGGATGAGGCCATTCCGGTGTCTTGTTCCTTGTGCTCTCAGCCTCAGGAGCTATCAAATATTCAGGGAGGTTCAGGGAGGGAATGGATTAGGACCCAGTGAGGGGGTGGGATAAGTGAGGGGGGTTTGGGGGGGGTTGAATGTACGAATGAGGGTGGGAGTGGGTGATCAGCCCATCCCTCCCCTGGTCCTCCCAGGACCACTCCCAGGCCGAGTGGAGGTGTGAGTGGGGTGGATGTATCTGTGGTGTTTCAGCCCCTGGCAGCTCCTTCTGCCGAGGCCGTGCTCCTCCAGCCAGCCCCTTACCAGTCTGGCTCCTCTGTCTTCCTTTGTATTAAGCCCCCTTACCATTCCCCACCCCACCTGCACCCAAACCTGTACCCCGGAGGGTGGGGAGGAGCAGGAAATGACAACAGGCATGAGCTCTAGTGGGGAGGAGGGGGAGAGCTCACAGGGGCCCAGCTGGAGTTGGGGGACCAGCATGGTCAGGGAACAGCCCAGGGGCCCTGGCCTGGCCTGGGTGAGGTGGGGGTGGGAGGTGAAGAGGAATTACTGCTAACTGCCCCAGCACCAGGGCTGTTCTGAAATGTGTGGGGAGTGCTAAGTAGCCCTGGTTAATACCCTAGGAGAGCGAGGGGTCTTAGCAGAGCCCTGCTGGGCATGCAGGAACCCCCCTACACACATATGCCTGAGCACTCACCCACATCAGCTTCTCTTCTGCCCTGGCTCCTGCCCAGAGAGCCGCATCTTTCTCCCGAAACCTTGAGCCCCCACTTCTCAAGGTTCCCCACTTCAAGGCCTGTGGAGGCAAAGGCCCTGGCAGCATCTGGAGTCATGTTTCGGGGGAGCAGGGCTGAGGACAGACACAGCCTCTGCGGGGCGGGTTCCAGTCGGTGCTCCACCTGGTATGATCTGCACACAAAATCGAGTTTCTTAACTTCTCTGAGCCTCAGTTCCTCATCTGAAAGGCAGGACCAGAGAGCCCCTCAGGGTGGCCCAAGGGGAAAGGGGTCGGTGGGGTGCAAGGGCCGGGTGGTGGAGAGCCTGCTCAGGAGCCGAGGGCTCTCAGCTGCCCCTCGCTGAGGGTCTGCTCCCCTCCCCACCCCCAGGCCGGGCACACCCTCCACCTCAGTTTTCTAGGCCCCTGAGGATCACCCAACCCCGCCACATTCTGGCAGCTTCCCCAGCTTTTTAGCTCTGGTTTCTCAGCCAACTGGCAATTTTCCCACAGCTTCTCTTGGCCAAATGTTCAAGAGAGGAGTCTGATGGGCCACTTGTCTTTCTGCGCCAGGCCACAGGCTGGGTAGCTGCCTGCCTGCCCTCCGGCCGCCACCCTCGGGCCGTGCTCCCACCGCTGGTCTGGCAGGTGGGGGTAATGGTGTGTGTGGGGGGGGCGTAGTGTGGAGTGACAGGTGCAGAATACAGCATAGGAAGGCCACGTCTGGTGTTGAACAAGTCCCCTCTGTCCTGTGCCCAAGCTGACAACACGTTCAGTGGTGCCGCCGATGGCATCCCTTGCCCCAGGATTGATGGGGGAGAGAGGGGCGCCCTCCCCACAGACACCCCTCTGCTGCCCACTCTCTCGAGCCAGGGTTGGAAGTGGCACAGCCCGTCCTGCTACTGGCTGGGAGAGGACCAAGTGACCTACAGTGAGGCCCGGCGCCTGTGCGCGGACTACGGCTCTCAGCTGGTCACCATCACCAACAGGTACAGGGGTGGTGCCCAGACCAGCTGTCACCCGTGTCCTGGCCTCATGTGGCCCCTCCATCAAACGGCAGGGCAGCACCCTGTCATCAGCTGGCTCTAGGGCTTTTCTCTAATACTGTCACAAGGATTCCCGATTATTAAGCGACTCCAGGGTGGGGTGGGCCTGGGGAGGGGCACAGGCAGGTGTAGGTGTGGGCTAGATGCCTGAGAGAGGCATGGGCTGGGTCTGATTTTCTCTCACTTTCTTCTCAGCCAGTCATGGAGGACAGACAGTAGAGGGCGACCTGGGCAGCTGTGTGTCAGCTGTGGGTTCTTAGGGGCCCCCATTCCCTAAACATTTCCCGGTCTGACACAGCACCTAGGCTCCCTGGCAGGGCATCTGGCCTGCGGTGCCGGGAGGGGTGGGAGGTGTGCTGCCTGCCCTGACCAGCCCCTTTCCCCGCAGGTTTGAGCAGGCCTTTGTCAGCAGCCTCATCTACAACTGGGACGGCGAGTACTTCTGGACCGCCCTGCAGGACCTCAACAGCACCGGCTCCTTCCGCTGGCTCAGTGGGGACGAGGTCATGTACACCCACTGGAACCGGGACCAGCCTGGTGAGCCCCTCCCCCACACCACCCAGCCAGCCCCTCTCTGACTTCGTCAGGGCACCGGTCCTGGCAGGACCAAGACTCAGGGCTTCCCAGTGAACTGATCATTTGTACAACACAGCGAAGCCATTAGCAGAGCAGGGTCTGGGGGCAAACCACCTGTGTCAGATCTGACTCCACTGTTTATTAACTGCTCATCTTTGGGCCTGTTTCCTCACCTGTCAGATGGGTGTACTGGTAGTTTCCTCATAGGGTTGATGTGAGGCTTCAGTGGTTAGCATATGTAAAGCTCTTCGAATAGTGAGTGCAATGTAAGTGCTCGCTGTTATTACCATTTTGCATTCATTATCTTTTTTTAATTAGCTCTTTGAATAACCTGATGAGGTAGGTGATGAAAGGAGCTCAGAGAGGTTAAGCAGCTTGCCTGAGAGCTCACAGGAGTAAACACAGAGCTGGGACGCTACCTCTGCCCCCTTCCTCCCACCTGGGCCCAAACCTCACAGACTGTCCCTGCAGAGAGGGCCTTGCGGGTTCCAAGGGCAAGGGCGGTGGTGGTGTCCCAAGCCATGAGTCCTCCTTGGCATAAGGGTGTCCCTTCTCTCTCCTTCAGGGTACGGCCGTGGAGGGTGCGTAGCCCTGGCCACGGGCAGCGCCATGGGCCTGTGGGAGGTGAAGAACTGCACCACCTTCTGGGCTCGCTATGTCTGCCGGCAGAGCCTGGGCACACCCGTGACGCCTGAACTGCCCGGGCCCGACCCCACACCCAGCCTTACTGGTTCCTGTCCCCAGGGCTGGGCCTCAGACCCCAAACTTCGGCACTGCTATAAGGTAGGCAGCCTATTGGCGTGGGGGAGGGAGAGGGAGAAGAGGGGTCCCAGTGAGACCCAGCCACGATCCACATGCTGGTCCTGAAAACGCTTCTCGCCACAGTGGACTACAGACAGAGCGTTTCTGGTGAAACTCTTGTCAGTGGAATCTAAGACCTGGCGCATAGTAGGTGGTCAGTAAATATTTGAGGAATTGACGAAACCATGCGGATCATTGGTTTCAGAGGTTTCCACAGGTTGGGGGCCAGGCTGGCTGCTCTTCTTGGAGCCTGACAAAAATACCGTCTTCGGGCTGCCTCTGTGGAGACGGGGATTCAGCGGGTTGTGGTACCTGGTAATCTGCATTCTGAAACCCTGCTGGTTTGAGAGCTACTGATGTAGTCTTTTGTTACATGAGAAAAGCTGAAGTCCAGGGAGGACAGGGCACTCGCCCTCAGCAGACCGTGGCTCTGCTGCGGTAGGAGCTCCCATTGGGCCTCTGGTTGCGGGTACCGGGCAGCGACGTTCTCTAGGAGCTGCCCGTGTTGGCCCCGCTCCTCCGGGGCTCTTTCTCTGATGAGCAGATTTATCTTTACTAGCCTGGACCCCTGCCCAGTGAGGCCCCAGCCCTGCTCCCCACTGCTGTCATGGGAGGGCAGGTGTCCCCTGGGGAAGGGGGCCACTGGGGACAGCTTGGACAGCTGGACTCTGTTCCTGCAGGTGTTCAGCTCAGAGCGGCTGCAGGACAAGAAAAGCTGGGTCCAGGCCCAGGGGGCCTGCCAGGAGCTGGGGGCCCGGCTGCTGAGCCTGGCCAGCTACGAGGAGGAGCACTTTGTGGCCAACATGCTCAGCAAGATCTTCGGGTACTGAGCCTGGGGAGGCGGCCTGTGTGTGCTTGTGGGAAACTCCTGGCTTTGCAGGGCCGGGTAAAGGCTACAGCAGTGAGGGCTTGGGGTGACCTGTGTATCTGCTACTAGTGCCGGGACCATCCTGTCCCCTCAGGTGGCCCTGGTCTCCCTGGGGTTGAGACCCGGTGCTGCCCACCAGTGTTGCAGAGCCAGCAACAGCTGCCTCCCCAGACTCACAAACTTCTATGCAAGGAACCACCCTCCCCAGCCCTCCTTCTCCATTGCAAAACCTTGTTTGTACAAGCTGATCCAAGTTGAATGTTCTCCCTCCCACCTTACACCATCCCATCATAACCCACACTCAACAAAAATCTTTTCCTGAAAGACAGGAGGAGAGAGGCTACAAAAGTGAGCATTTGCCCTGGGGTTCCTCCAGGACTCCATCTCGGTCCTGTGGGCTCTGGGCTCCATGACCACACACAGCACTGTGATCCCCTTAGCGCTGGGAGAAACCCAGTGGATCCTGGCTTCCTGAGATCCTAAATCCTGGGGTATTTCCCCCCAGCAAACATCACCATTACACTATTTGACTAGTAATTAAATAGCTCGTATTGATCACTTCTCACCAGGCACCAGGTAGCGTGCTAAACATTTAATCCTCATTTAATCCTCTTAGCAGCCCTAGGGAGTGGGTATTATCACTGACCTGTGGGCTGATAGGTTGGGTTATTTCCCCAAAGTCACAGAGCTGGTCCTTGGGTGAACCAGACCTGGAATCCAGGTTTATCTGATTCCAGAGCCCAGGGGTATCCATCCCCACCAACCTCCTAAACTCCCTACAGTGAAAGCCTTCAGTCTTGCTGGCAGAGCACACCCAGCCCAAAGGGAAGCCAGGGAAGTGAGCCAGACCACCCACCGCCCCATTAGCTGGGTGCCAGGTTCAGTGCTGCCCCCCTTCCCTGGTGAGCATGAAGCCCAGGTGGAGAGCCCCAGGCCCTCAGGACTGCCTAGACCAGAGCGGCAAGGGGCAGAGGGCAGGTTTGACACTTAACTTCTCTCACCTCAATCTCTCTGTCCCCACCCCTGGGCTTTGCTGAAGTGAATCTGAGCCTGAGATCCATGAGCAGCACTGGTTCTGGATGGGCCTGAACCGCCGAGACCCCAGTGCGGGCCAGAGCTGGCGCTGGAGCGATGGCATGGGGGTGAGGAAGCTTGAATGGGGTGGGTGGGGCCCTGGGTGGGTGGGGCTTGCCTGTGGGTGTGGTCTTCTGGGGCTGGAGAGAAGAGGTGGGTAAGATTTATCAGAGGTAAGACTTCTACCCTGGGCTGGAAGGTAAAGGAAAGAGGGAGGTGGGGATGTCCAGCCCAGGTTGGGGGTTCCTTGCTCAGGCCAGGTCTCTTGTTTGTTCTGGAGATGGGGTTAGCCTGCACCTCAAGCCTCAGGACCTCCTCCCACTCTAACCTCTGTCTTCAGTTCTCTTACCATAATTTTGACCGGAGCCGGCACGATGATGACGACATCCGGGGCTGCGCAGTGCTTGACCTGGCCTCCCTGCAGTGGGTGGCCTTGCAGTGTGAGACGCAGCTGGACTGGATCTGCAAGATCCCTCGAGGTTGAGTGGGGCGGCTCTGGGGGACTGGGAATGGGGTGAAGGGCTGCAGGCCGGGAACCCAAGGGCGGGTCTCCTTTTACTGTAGCATCTTTGTCCACCTTGTCCCTGTAGGCACAGATGTGCGGGAGCCTGACGTCAGCCCACAAGGTGAGGCCCCCTGCCTGCCATGCCCCCCATAGCAGTCCAGAGAGGGGATGGGGCATCATCTCCAGGGCAGGGACTGGCCGGCACAGAAGAGGGTTAGGGGTTCCAGCTGAGAGATGGGGCACCGGTAGCCCTATCAGCCTGTGTTGGGTGGGCTCGCAGGCCCACCTACCTGCCCTGGCTTTGCCCTGGACCCACCTTGTCACCCACTGAGGCCAGGCAGGCAGCTCCAGCCTGGCCACCACTCCCACGCCAGCATTACCCCTGCAGGCCGGCGGGAATGGCTGCGTTTCCAGGATGCTGAGTACAAGTTCTTCGAGCACCACTCCATGTGGACTCAGGCCCAGCGCATCTGTACCTGGTTCCGGGCTGAGCTGGCCTCTGTGCACAGCCAGGCCGAGCTGGATTTCCTGGGACACAACCTGCAGAAGGTGGGCACATAAGCAGGCAGGGGGGAAAGTGGGCATACAGTCGGCAGGGCCAGCAGCAGGAGAGGCCCCGCTAACACTAACCTGTCCACCTGGCTTCCTTAGTTCTCCCGGGGCCAGGAGCAACACTGGTGGATCGGCCTGCACACCTCAGAGAGTGATGGGCGCTTCAGGTAGGGGGCAGGGGGCTGGAGGGCAAGGGCAGGGGGTAGCAGGTGTGGCGGAGGGCACTTACATGGATGGCTAGCCTCAGTCCCAGGCTGGTGTAGGGAGACTACACAACATGGACATGGATAGACCTGGATCTGAATCTAAATCTGCCCCTCGCAGGCTGTGTGACTTTAAGCAAGTGACCTAACGTTTCTGGGCCTCAGTTTTCTCATCGGAATATGAGAACAACGAGGCCTGCTTGAAAGGGTTGTTGTGAGGATTAGAAATAAGGTATGTGAAGTCCTTAGCACAGTATCCAGCACATTGTTAGGCACTACATCATGGCAACTCATGTTATGCTGGAGTCTCTCAGGAATAAAGCCCCCTCGGGACATGGGCAAGTACCCATGATGGTCCAGAAGGGGCCTCATTGTATGTGGGGCCCACCCACCCTCCACGCAGGCAGGAAGGACAGGACTGTACAGGCGTCGGCACGCTGTTGCCCTTGGAGCCCTGCCCTGGGAGTCCTAGACTTGTTTTCTAGTTAGAGAAATCGGTGCCCGGCAGGAGCTGGGCCTTACCTGGAGGCACTAGGTCCCTGGGTCCCCAGCTGCACTGAGCACAGTAGTTCCACTTCTCAGCTTCCAGATGAGCTCCTGAACTTGGGCCCTTCCCTGCCCCCTTTCCCATGGCCTTCTTTGCTGCATACGGGGGCAGTGAGGCCAGGGGCAGTGCTGGAGCCACCCCTGCCTGGTGCCATTGCAGGTGGACAGATGGTTCCATCATAAACTTCATCTCCTGGGCACCTGGCAAACCTCGGCCTATCGGCAAGGATAAGAAGTGCGTGTACATGACCGCCAGCCGAGGTGAGGGCGAGGTGGGGGCAGAGAGGGCGCAGACGCCCAGGCCAGGGTTGATGTTGGGGTCAGTAACGTAAGCCTGGGCAGGGACCGCCCGTCTCTTCTCATCTTCTTAGTTCCCACAACTCAAGGTCCAGACCAGAGAGGGGAGGGCCTGTCCCCACGGTCCCGCAGCCACAGAGAACTTGAGTTCAGAGTTGGGCACAGGGACCTGAGTCCCAGCCCAGCCTCTTCCCAGGGCAGGGGATGAGGGGGCTACCAGCCCTGCCCTGAACTGGCAGCGACTCTCCTCTCCTCCCCCTTCCGCAGAGGACTGGGGGGACCAGAGATGCCTGACGGCCCTGCCCTATGTCTGCAAGCGCAGCAACAGCACCAGAAAGACGCAGCCCCTGGACCTGCCACCCGCAATCTTGGGGGGCTGCCCCCCTGGCTGGAGCCAGTTCCTCAACAAGGTAGGAGGGCATGCAAGGGGGTCCCGGGGAGGGTGGGAATAGGAGCAGGCCTAGCCTTGGGGTCCTGGCCTTTTGGCAACATCAATGTCATGGCCTCTTGCCCGTGCCCTCCAACCTCTCCTGCTTGGCCCAGTGTCAGGGCTGGACTCCTGGGAAAATGACCCAATGTAGTAACACCTTCTGATCCACCAGTAAATAGAGTTGTACAAATGGTTTTTGTGTTTTCTAGATCAGCGGTTGTTAAACATTTTGATAATGAACTCCTCCTCGTAAAACAGAATACGAACATACAAAGTTTGTGTGTACATCATATATATGTGTGTGTCTATAAGTACTGTGTTTACCTTTATATTAATGTGACTGACGTTGTATATAAGAAAATACATGTAAGACCAAAACAATATAAAGTATGTGCTAAAAATTTAAAATGTTAAACTTTTTCTGTATTAGTGGCATGAAAAAATTGTGCTGACTCGGAAACAATCAGCTGTCATCACTGTTAATGTTTCAGTGATTGCACAGGGTGCAGTGGCTGCCTGTCCCTCACTCGAAAGACTCGTGGTCTGACCCTGCAATTTGTGGATCTCAGGTCTTGTTCGAAGGTCCAGTTATTTCCAAACATGATTTTAATGGCTGTTGCAGATTAAAAGTTGTTTCACAGAAGACAAATAGGTGAAGTGAAAAAAGTTCATCCATTGGTGGCTGGGCTTTCTAAGGCATTCTCCGCATTTTTCAGTCCTATACCAGTTAAACAAAGGTTTGTTTGTTTGTTTTTTTAATTGGCTAGTAAATTTCTGCATTTTTAAACTAATCTGCCTCATAAACTAATCAGGAGACTCGATCAAGTAGGGTATTTTTTTTTTAAGTACATTTAGGAAATTTTCTTCCCAAGTATTTTGACTGTGCAGATAGGAAAGTTTGGGGCAATAAAATTAATTAGAATGGATATATTTCCAAACATGTTGTCTTTTTAAAGATTTTACATACTGGTTGATTTTAGATAGAGAGGAAGGTGGGGGAGAGAGAGAGAGAAAAAAACATCGATTTGTTGTTCCACTAACTGATGCGTTCGTTCATTGGTTGCTTCTTGTGTGTTCCCTGACTGGGGATCAAACCCGCAATTTTGATGTATGGGGAACATACTCCAGCCAACAGATCTACCCTGCTAAACATGTTTCCAAAATGGTCCCTAGAGTGTGAATTTCTTTCTAAAAGTGGCTATTCGCATCCTGGGCTGATTGATCAGACCTGAGTAGACCTTCATTGTTTTTATAAGTGGCTGGAAGAAGCTGATTCCAGGAAGGGCAGGCCGCTGTTTCCTTGTTGTCTGTGCTGCCATCATGGTCATGGGCCTCAGCCAGGCTTCTTTGCAGGAAGGACTGTGAGGGTTAAGTCAGGTGGCCTTAGATCATGTGATCCATCAGTCTTTGTCTCACGCTAGAGTGCAGCCAGATGCTGTCATGAGCTCTTTCTCTCAGAATATTCAAGTGAGACTTCTGGCCAAGATGGAGGCATAGGTAGGCACACTGTGCCTCCTTGCACAACCAAAAGAAGGACAACAACAATTTAAAAACAAAAAACAACCAGTACTGACAGAAAATTAACTG